>JAOWCC010001679.1:22795879-23049826 GCA_030867875.1 Actinernus sp. WN-2022
ACAAGTGCATAACTGGGTATATATGCCAGAACACACTTACTTTCATTTCTGAATCCATATTTCAAATGTCTTGATAACATTCAACCACTGAGGACCAGCAGGAGAGACTTATATTTGCAGCATGTATACTTTAAGTTGTTATTCATTTTTTTTTCATAAATTGTGTTTAACATTTAATCGAATTTACAAAATGCTATACAATGTAGTCTGACCATCACTGGGGCAAGGACAATTACCTCATTTAAGAAAACTATTTTTATCTACACAAACCTCTGGCTTTACTTGTTGTATGAAGTAGACAGATAAGACAATGGCAATTATACAAAATAATGGTAGAGCAATCCCAGTACAATACAAATCCACTTCGCACTCAGCTTGAATCAATCCGGAATCAATGGCAGGCACATATCATCTGGTTTTTCAAATTACCGTAACTTTAAAGTCCTCAGCAATCCTCAACACGGCACACTGAAGTCCTTATGTTCAGGGGAGATACAAGGACTACGATTGAGTTGGATGATCCTTGAACTTGAAGTGCATCAAACACAAACGGTTAACTTTGGTAAATAAACGACTTACCATAACCGGCCTGAAGGACACAGAATCAGTCCTTATCGAAACTAATTACACGAATAGCTTCCAACTGCTTACTTTTTAAAGAAAACTGTATTTAGCTTTGTACCGTATTTCCTCGATTAAGCGCCCAGGGCGCTTATTTCAAATTTTGTTGCCAACAGGGGCGCTTAATCGAGGGGGGCGCTTAATGGCTCACGGAAACTGGAAATTGGTCTTGTCGTCCCCGGCTGTTTCACAGCATTTACCCAAAGCGTTGAAATGGGAAGAAGGCTGAAGAACGAGCTGCTTCGGGTACAAGAGCTATGCAAGCACATGGACTTAATAATCACGGACTGTGAGTTGGAAGAAAATAAACTAATTTCCCTCATCAACCAAACATAACTTTAATACGGTACTACATATAGGAACATGCCGTTACTTTGTAATAAAATGCAAGTTGTATGCCATCTCTCTTACTGTGCCATATTTATTGGGGGGGGGGGGGGGGGGGGGCGTTTAATCGAGGGGGGCGCTTATTTCAAATTTTGTTGCCAAGGGGGGCGCTTAATCGAGGAAATACGGTAAGTGCAAACTGAATAGCTTCAATGAAGTCCGCCATTACTGAGAATGCTAAGAGCATGCGTAGTTTCAATGTCCTAGAATCTAGGACATCCGGTTTCGTGTCTTACCAGAGCCTCCGATTTTTCATTTAGTTGAGGAGGCACTGGGAAAGAGAATGGTCGTAAAATCGTTGCAGAACTGTTGCTGGAGTAAAGTCTACAATAATTGGTCGAATTGGATGTGCATTTTCTCCTATTTAATCGGACAATGACCAGTTTTGGGGCTTGCTTTTCTTTCACACAATGTAACATTATATTTGCTAAATAACCCGTGTTTAATTTTGCAGACCCTGAGAACAAAGGTCCCCAATCAACAGGCCAAGAACCCAATGATGGTAACACATTCACCGCTATAATCTTTGTTGTCATGTTTCTTTATGTGTGCGCATGCGCTGGGAGAGTTAGATATTGGGTTAATGTCAGTGTGGCAACATTCGGAAAGAGTGATAACAGTGGTGTTCGTTATCTCATCTTGATGTGGAACATCATAATATTTCCTGAGCTTACCTTTTTCTCATATTTACTGCATCTGGGGATTACTATGTACTGTTCCAGAATGAGACCCCTGCTTGAGTATGCATCTCTTATATGGGGCGAGATACCAGACTACCTTGAAGAAGAGATAGAGAGAGAGAGTGTGGCAGGAGTTTAGCCACTATAGGTGCCCTAGAGAAATCTTGAAGAAACTCAGTCGACAACTGCGAACTGGATGGAATAATAAACGACATACGTCACCCCTGTCATCAGCTTATTCATAGGCCAGTCATGCGCTCTCGCATAAATCTCTTGAATCTAAGTATCAGCTACGTTCTTCTCAAACTGGTAAGCTCAAAATGCCATTTTCAGGCACTGGCAAGAACTCATTTATTCCGCGAGCCATAAAACTTGCCACAAGTAATAAAAATTAACAATTTGTATGTATAGTTCACTTTTTATTACATTGTATATAAATAGAATATGCCATGTTGTAGCTGTGTTTGTACATAATAGCAGTGTTTACAACTTTTTAACCCCTGTTTTATATGTTTTGTAAATCAATTGTATTTATTTTCTAAAAATGGATCAGTATTTATTATTAATTATTTTAGCTTCAGTACTTAATCCATCCGTGGTTAACTGATACTTTAACTGATACATTAGCTATTAAAAGGACCAAAATCAGATGATAATCACCATGCGAGCTGAGTCTTCTTCCCGCTAAATGAGAAAAGAAGGCTGTCAAGTTTATACTGAGCATGCGCGAGTGTTACTTCAATGCTCCACGTTGCAGTGTGGAAAAACTCACCAGTTGAGTCACCAAGGTTTATTTCGTTTTATGAGGTACACAGAATCGAACTGCATTTCAAGCCATCGATTAGTTGACAGTTAGAAAGAGTCCTTGCTGAGTCATGGAATCACTAGTAATCATACGTAATGAAAGATGCTGCCTTAAAATTTGTGAAACAATCTCGTTCTTGAACTGCAATGAATGGTTACTAGACCATCGCGTCTTCTCGGATAAAGACGTTTAATTGTAGGTCCCACGTCGGCCTCAAGTTTATCAGTCTCACCAGACAGTAATGAGTTACCCGGACGTTAAATAAGGTCGCTTTACCTTTACCTTTATTAGTGATGCCGCGTATCACTGTCCAATCGAACTGTCGATTCACTGAATATAGTAAGTAGACTTTATTTTCAAAGGGTGGCCCATGCATTCAGCTCGTAGGCTGGTATGTCCAGAGGGGGCGGGCCCTGCATAGTACATAACATTACAGAAACAGTCAAGCCACTATAACTTTATTAGGCCAACAAATATCTGTACGTACTACTGAAGATGTTAAACTAATCAAATAATGCCTCGGCAAGAGCGCAATAGATATTTACAAGATATTTACACGTCAGTATCAATCCACAGGAAGCCCAATGCCACGGAGTGGTATTTATTATAGGACTTTGTAACAGCGAACTAATTTTTATGTGTAATCTCGAAAATGTCGGTAGAACAGATACGTCGCAAACGGAACACTTTTCAGTCCAATTTTAAGCTGTTTTGCGAATGAAAAGCCATAACTTTGGCATTTTGTTGTCGGTTTCCAAAATCCATGCTCGATTTTGTGGAGAACGTGGTCAACAACATTTTAACGGGAAAACGGTTGGTGGTTAGTGAACGCGCAAAATGTTTAGAATTGTTTTAAACCGGAAGTGAATAAATCAACGCATGCGCAAAAGTGCCTGTTTTGTAGTCGTGAAGCATTCTCGTTCCCAGTGCCTCCTCAACTAACTGAAAAATTGCAGGCTCTTGTAAGACACAAACCAGCCTCAAATTTGATTGGCTAGCCAAATCGGCTGCGCGATGAAGAAAAATAAAACAGTTACTGCGCATAGCGATTTCTTCCTGTTTTAAGAAAAATATTGCTTCCAGCATAAACCGATTCTCCGGCATCGGAACGGGTGAACACATGAGTGAACACACACATGGAGTCAGCCATGGAGCCAGGGTTGCCTTTTATAAATTATGGCCGACCGAACGTTTGCCGATGAAGAACTCTCCCGAGACAGCAAATCACTTTGCAAACGATCCATTGCAAAAGCAAAGGGACTAGGAGTTGAATTGCAAATATGTAAGTGCTAGCCACCATAAAAATTCAACTTACGAACAGAAACCACTTGTGCAGCTCTGTAATAAATAGTGTGAAATATGGGCTCCATAAATTGAAATTATTATATCTTTTTCGAGCACTCTGTAATTCATCCAAGTCTTGTGCTCTTCAGGTGTAACTTTATAGGGCTATAACGATCAGTTATACAGTATGAATAATTTAAAAAAGTGTTTGAAAGTCTGTGAAACATCAAGGTTTAGTGTAGCTGGATGACATTGAAAGGCACAACAAAACAGGACAATGTACATCCAGTGTTTGTAAAAATATATTAAATAAACTAAAATTGTCAGTGCCTATTAATCTATTCTTCATACCTCCATCGCAGCCAATGATGGACCCAGCCTCTCCTTTTTACTGATGATGGATTTTATTTACCATTGAATGATTTATTGTACAAAGCAGCAGTCTTAGATAGATAGATGTAATATATAAAAAAACGAGAGCTAGTGTTTTACCAGGGTATCCAAACACCGAGTATTATTTCAAGGTGTTTGGATTCCCTGGTGAAACACGAAGCTCGAGTTTTTTATATGACTTCTCAATCGAAACAATACCTGCATTCATAAATCATTAGAAAGTATTGTTTTCCTGGAATTTTATTGCATGCAATTATAGACTACAAGGGTTGTGATTGTTATTTTGTCACAGTTATTTCAACAAACGGCCTGATAGCAAAGTGGGTAAGACAGCGGACTAGTAGTCAAGAGCAGCCATGAGGATTATGGTTCGAGTCACACTCTGGACACTGGTTTTTATTTCCGTCTTCTCCTTCACTTCTCCATGTAAAGTCATACTTATGCTGTAATTCCTTGTTGCTTAATTAGGTCCAACACATGCATGAATGATACCCAATGAGAACACAGGTGAACATCACTAGATTACTAGTGATGTTCATCTAGTGTTGCATTGGGTATCCAGATTCATGCATGTGACCAAATGCAGCCCTCTGATTGACTAAAAAGCTCATGAATTATTAATGAGTTTGAGAAAGATAGATAACACTATATTTAAAGAGGGTAGTATAAAAGAAGATAGCTTGTTAACGAGATAATCAGGTGCCTGTTTGTCTTGAATTCTTTTCAAGAGACAATTAGCGATACAAAGCTTATCGACAGGTTGCCAAATATTCAGTTTATTAAATAAAACGAGATCTAGTGTCCATTGGAGCATTGAGGATAGTGTGAGCATATATATATCATATATACAGCCAATCCCAAAAAGGTTGTCCATACATGAAATTGGCCAAATATGTGAGTTTCCCTTTGCCCTGGCCTCCATCAAGCACAAGCTTGGGATTCCCTTTTGGCTTTTCTAATTGTCTTTCTACTCTCGTAAGCGACCACCCCGGGGATCGATGACAGACGTATGACAGACCAGACGGCAACAATGTTGGCTTTATTGAATGCCCCGTCGGGCCGCAACAGGAGGCTGTAACATGAGGCTGTAAAATTGTAAAATGATACTTGTTTTGATGAGAACAAGGCAACAAGCATTCATGACTCATGAGTTGCATTACCACTGTTGTAATATTACCCTTGTGAAACAGGATTCAAGCTTTAGTCTGAATGCTAGAATATTCTAGAATATTCTGGGATTATTCTAGAATGTTCAAGAAATGAGCATCAAAGCAATTCAAGCTTTTTCATGTTCTAGAAATTCCAGCTTTTTCCAGCTTTGTTTTTCTGGAAAAAGCTTGAATAACCTGGAATGGATATTATATTCTAGAAATTCCAGCTTTTTCCAGCTTTGGTAATCTTGGAAAAGCTTGAATAATCTAGAATCTGACAGGTTCTATTTAACATTCTAGAAATTCCAGCTTTTTCCAGCATTGGTAATTCATGGAAAAGCTTGAATAACTTGGAATGGATATTACATTCTAGAAATTCCAGCTTTTTCCAGCTTTGGTAATTCATGGAAAAGCTCGAATAACCTGGAATGGATATTACATTTAGAAATTCAAGCTTTTTCCAGCTTTGGTAATTCTTGGAAAAACTTGATTACTTTCACAAAAATGAACAGTCGTATCTATTTCCTATCCACATGCTTAAGTTGTCACAAATAATTGCACACATTTACTATAATTATTTTTACTATCTGAGCAGTTTATCGGATAGTCCACAGTTATACTTTCACTACCTTTTGGCTAATTAATAACTACACTGTATATGTTACAAAGATAGTTAATAGATAGGCTATCTAAAAACTATCAACACAAACCTATCCGAAAACTATCTGCATTTAATGTAGTAGAAAACTAGCCTATCTAAAAACTATCCGAAAATGATAAAAAAATTGGATAGTAAAAAACTAGCCAGGTTTGTGTTCTTGCAGTTAGGTTTCAGATTATCCGAAAACTATCTGCATGTATGATAGTACAATGTAGAAAACTAGGCTATCCAACAACTATCTGAAAATAATAATAAAATATGGATAGTAAAAAAACTAAGGAGCATAAAGGAGGGCTATAAGGAGCGTAAAGGATGACTGTGGAGCGTAAAGGATGGCCTAGGAGGGCTAAGGAGGGATAAGGAGGGCTAAGGAGCGTAAAGGAGGGCTAAGGAGCGTAAAGGAGGGCTAAGGAGCGTAAAGGAGGGCTAAGGAGCGTAAAGGAGGGCTAAGGAGGGCTAAGGAGCGCAAAGGAGGGACTTCGGCTACTAAAGAGATGCTGTCGAGACACTATGTGTCGGGACATTATGTGCAGCTACATGAAGTAGTTCCCATCGTGGGGACGTGTTTATAAGTTACGAATTAACCTTTGACAATATCCGGGTATTATAATATACTTTCAACCAATCACGTCGCGGAGAATACCAGGTATCGTGTTCGGTAACCAATCCGATTCACGGGACGCACGCTTTCAATTAATTTGGCGCTCAAACTCAAAGTACGTACGTATAATATTACTCGTCAACCGTCTTCTACACGTGAAGTTGGACTGTTTGTTACAAATTCTCTGTCTACTGCTATGGTTTTTAGCATTATCAAACTCTTATTTCTTTAATAACAATCTTCAGGATTCCTCAAGAATCGAAGGTAAGTGTGCAGCATTGTCAATTTCGCTCAGAAAAGTACGTCGATTACGACGTTAGAACCGATTTCAGTGTAACGTGCACCGCGCAAATTTAGCCACTTCTGAAGTCTCTCGAAGTCTGAAGTATTTGGTATACGAAAGAGCACCAAGTTATTTGATTCAGTACCTCAAAACCATGATAAACAAGTGAGAGCATGTATGCATCAAATAAGTGCGTCGAATGTATTAATATAAACATTGAAATCCGTTGTATTATTTGACCGCTTTTTACGGTCGATCTGCCATGCAGTTTTAATATTTTCCAGTCGTTGTACACGTATATCGATCTCCCTTTCCCAATGGCTAAAGGCTCTTTGCTTTTAATAGGTTTTCTAATTATTTGGCAGTACGTATGTACATGTATAAAAGTGACTAATCGTGTATGTCGTTGTTTTCTTGTAGGGCAAACCAATATAGAGAAAGGGTTTCAGAGAAATATGGGCTAGAAAGCTAAAACTGGAGGGATAGGAGAACTGAGTGCAGCTGAGTGAAAATTAAACCTTAATTTAGTTGGCCTGATTGCAGAATGACCTCAGTTCACTTGAAAGTGACTAAAGACATTAAAAGTGGTATTGTTTTTTGAAGGCAAGGGGTTCGAGCTAAAAAAACAGATGAGATTTTACAAGGGTTTGTTTGGTCCTGAATACTTCTACAAGAATGTTGGCTGAGTTCCTGGAACAAGATTAAGTTTAACATTATAGGATTGCTGCATACATGTAGATCCATTTATATCCAAAGATTACATTACAACTGTAGGATTTATTTAATTTTAGAGGCCATGACCACAAATGGTTCCATTTTGTGTTCAACATAACCCAATTTTGTAAGTCTAGTGTGATCTAATAATTATTATAACATGCAACCAGAGGAGCCAGGGTGTTGCAGTGGTATTCACCTTTGTGACCCGGATGCAATTCTAGTTCGTGGGCACCACATGTGAGTTGAGTTTGTTGGTATTCACCCTTGCTCCAAGGGTTTTTATTCGGGTTATCCGGTAAATTCCAATTTGATCTATACCATGCACGATTTAGGTTTTTGCGCAGGCGACATTTAAATTGTGACGGTAACACGTAACAATTTTTAGCAGCATAATTTGAAAGAATATGAGACCTGAAAAGATGGTGAGACCTGAAAAGATGGTTGGTCAGCCTGGTTGCCAGCCAAACGTTTTTTTTTTATACTTTGTACAACCTAACGCAGTAAGCCGCCAGTAAGAACCGTTACTCGGCGTCACCGTACAAGCGGTCACACGCCGTTACAAGCAGTCACACGCCGTTACAAGCAGTTACACGCCGTCACAAGCAGTCACACGTCGTTACAAGCAGTTACACGCCGTTACACGTCGTTACAAGCAGTTACACGCCGTTACAAGCCGTTACACGCCGTCACACGCCGTCACACGCCGTTACAAGCAGTCACACGTCGTTACAAGCAGTTACACGTCGTTACAAGCAGTTACACGCCGTTACAAGCAGTTACACGCCGTTACAAGCAGTTACACGCCGTTACAAGCAGTTACACGCCGTCACAAGCCGTTACAAGCAGTTACACGTCGTTACAAGCAGTTACACGCCGTTACAAGCCGTTACAAGCAGTTACACGCCGTCACAAGCAGTCACACGCCGTTACAAGCCGTTACAAGCAGTCACACGCCGTCACAAGCAGTTACACGCCGTCACAAGCAGTCACACGCCGTTACAAGCCGTTACAAGCAGTTACACGTCGTTACAAGCAGTTACACGCCGTTACAAGCCGCTACAAGCAGTTACACGCCGTCACAAGCAGTCACACGCCGTTACAAGCCGTTACAAGCAGTCACACGCAGTCACACGCCGTTACAAGCAGTTACACGCCGTCACAAGCCGTCACACGCCGTTACAAGCCGTTACACGCCGTCACACGCCGTTACAAGCAGTCACACGCCGTCACAAGCAGTCACACGCCGTTACAAGCCGTTACAAGCAGTCACACGTCGTTACAAGCAGTTACACGCCGTTACAAGCCGTTACACGCCGTCACACGCCGTCACAATCAGTCACACGCCGTTACAAGCCGTTACAAGCAGTCACACGCCGTTACAAGCAGTTACACGCCGTCACAAGCAGTCACACGCCGTTACAAGCAGTCACACGCCGTTACAAGCAGTTACACGCCGTTACAAGCAGTTACACGCCGTTACAAGCAGTTACACGCCGTTACAAGCAGTTACACGCCGTTACAAGCAGTCAGACGCCGTTACAAGCAGTAACACGCCGTCACACGCCGTCACACGCCGTTACACATCGTTATCAAGTGCCCGGCGCGGATCCAGAAAAAAATCTGAAAAATCTAACCGGTTTCCGACTTCCCAACTCAAACTCCAAAATTGGAAATTTTACTGAACCCCCCCTCCCCCTTAAATCTGGAAATTTTGACCGGTTTCCGTAAACCGTTTAAACCGGTCTGGATCCGCGCCTGAGTGCGGTTACACACCTTGAACGACTCATTTTCTCTATACTTCTATTGTTTTTGTACTACACTTTCTAAAGGTTAGGGTGTTTTCTATTGTTGGGTAAGCCAATACTGTCTCTCGTTTCGAGAAATTCCACCCGACTCTTCAACTACCCAACCGCAAAATGCATGGTTGTGAACTGATCGCAAGGCACTAGAGCGAAGTATGGCCGTTGCCTATAATACGTCCTAAATTTTCAATTCTATGATTGGAGTGTTGCGGCAATGAGGATCAAACCTCTGGCTCTGCATCCTACTTTCTATCTCGATCACAGTTTTAGAAAAGCAGAAACGAGCCGAATTCAGTTTCCAGAGGACACTTGAATTGCGAACGCGTCACGGAAGTCATCATTCTGCAGTTGAAGTGAAAGAAAATACATAAATAAAGTAGGAAACAACATACTGGACGCAGAAACTTTTACATTTAAACAATAATGTAAGGTCAATCATTTTGCGGCAGAGTGAAAATGGAAGTAGATTACAAGTGACGAGTCTGAATTTATAATCAGCATCGGAGGTTATAAACCGCGCCGCTGGATTCTCTCGAGTTTCACCAAGTTGCGTTTAGAGCTCGAGGCGGCATACCAGACTAGACGACTCCCATTTCCAGAGGACTGCGGGCAAGCGAAAGGTAGAGCGGAAGCTTTTTAGCCGAGACGTTAGTACGGACTTGATGAAACCGAGAGAACGATTGGTTTTATTACTAATCTTGTCTACATGATTGTTCCAGGAAAGTAGATAGTTGAAGAGAGGAAACCCCTTCACCAAATTCTGTTTCAAAGAAATGTAAATGGCATAATACAACAACAATTATTATGTCATATAATTATCAATTTAGTTTTATTAGTTATTATCAGCATGTTAATTACAACATTATTTATTATCCTTTAAATAATATTCTAAAATTCAGTAATAGTTCATAGGGTTGTAAGGGTGCTGCATATCACATTATGGCCTCTTTATACTCTAGTATAGACACTGATAAAAAAATTAGTTCTTTATATCAGTGTAGACGTGATGTATTATTAATCACGTTTAATTACATCGAATATAGATACACTGATGTTTTATTAATCAGTACTTGCTCCCAAACTGAGGATCATAATCACAAGAGGCTGCATGCTAGCCTCCTCCGCAGGCAACACCTAATTACAGTACATTATTGAAAAATAGAGAAAAACGATGTGAAACCGGGCTTCCTGTGGTAAGAGGGACGAATAAGGGTAAAACATATAAGACGGTGGTGGCTAGCTGCATGCAGCCTTAACTTAGGCTGTATACATGTATGTTTGTTTGGAGAGTTGAAATAAAGTATCAATGACTGGTCAAAAATTAGCAGGGGGGAGAAAAGGGGAAGGTCATTTTTTAACCCTAAACAATGAAAGGTCATGAAAATATGGGCAACTAAAAAAGGTTTGGTTATAGGGGAAAAGTGTGAAGGGTAAAATTATTTCATACTTATTATATGGGGAGGTTACAGTCAATCTTGAAAACATTGTCTTCAAATATACATATACAGTTACTGTAAGTACAAATGATAAACAATGCCAGTAAAATATACATAACATTATATGGGATGTCTTCAAAAAGAATTTTCACTAAGTCTGACATAAGAGGTATCTAAACAATGTATTTCAGGCCTAATCATGCAATAAGAAATACAATTGTATGGTATACTATGGCTATATTGGAATAACTATAAATTGATACACCATAGAATTTTGAAGTTAAAGGTACAATTATAGGGGACAAGGGGGATAAGACAGATTACAAAACAATCGACAGTTAAACAATATTAAAAAAGTGAAAACAGATATCTCTCCTGAAATATTTGATCACAAACCAATGCCAAATGCAAACCAGTTCTTAATTTATATCATTACTTGTAAAGTTATTAGCTCACATAAAATATCACATTTATGATTATTTAAATCAATGGCATGCTTTGCAATTGTAAAATTAAAATTGAAAGAAAAACGACTATGAACCCTTCATAGATAAGCCCTGTGGTTTTACTGGGCCTCCTTGCCACTCGTTTCCTTTCCCCTTGTATTTTCTTTCTTCTTTTACAGTACAAGTATTCAATACCTTATCTATATAGACCTTATATTTTTGAATGTGATAGCTACATTTGTAGCTAGGTGTTGCAAAATAAGACAGATTACAAAATGATTGACAGTTAAACAATATTAAAAAGGTGAAAACAGATATCTTTTAGTATGACTTCCCGGATGTTGATGCTATAGGCTCGAGTGTTCTTGCCTGTGCAATTAAAAAGCTAATCTATGGCCTTACTAGTGGAATGTATTTTTTATTGGTCATCAACAAGCACTGGCAACTTAGCCACACGGAGAAAGATCTGGTGATCAGTGGCAGCTCTTTTAAAGCTTCCATTGGAACTTGTGGAAGTGACCAGTATCAACTGTTTGGGCAATAAGCCATAAAACTCTAGTATACTAACTCTAGTATACAATTTTTGATGAAAATTGATATTATTATTGTCGATATCAATAATTATTTATGAAATTCGAAAATAATTGAGTCACAAATGTATCTGTTATCAATTTCCGATATTAATCGATTGATTAATACTGATTATTATTGATTAAATTATATAAAAAAATTACAATTGATATGGTTGGGAATAATGTGCATCCTCACAGACTACTTGAACACTTTTTAATATTGCAGTACAAGAAAGCAGGCTTTAGCAGTTTAGTTTACCTTCAGCAGTTTAGGTGTTTGACTGAGTGCCACCCCTGGCTTCGGCTTTTAAACGAAATGTAAAACTTCATTTTTGGTGAATCGAAATTAGGGACCATTCATTATTTATGCCAGGAGGTGGGCTGGCAAGAATGATGGGGGGGGGGGGGGGGGGGGGGGCATGATAAATTCAGGACACTCGAGAGGGGGTCATCAGAAAATATGGAAACAAATGTGGGGGTGGGGACTATTTTTCAAATTACATTTAGAGGGGTCATGAGATTTTTCTTTTCCTTGGAAGGGGGTCAAGAGGTTTTGTTTAGGCTTATGATGGATCTTGCCAGCTCACCCCCTGGCATAAATAATGAATGCTCCCTTATGTACTGATCAAATCAAAACATCAACAACCCACCCAGTTGGCTTACAAAAACAGTATTGTGTCCTTGAAGTCATCTAAACTGATCTCCCGCTCCAATTCTGCCATGATTTTGATTGAGTAAACCATGCAGCATGTAACATGAAATAGAGACTTGTTCAAATTCCTGGACAGGCACTAATGTCAAACTCCGGCCCGGGTGGATGATTCGATTTGATTGGTCTAATATGCCAGGAACACAACACAGGCTCTCGTCGCACAGCTAAAACAAACATTATGGGTGCCATTACTTCCAAAGTTTGTCAATACCATATAAGTAATATTATTATACATATTACTCACATTTCGATTCTGATTGGCTGAGAACATGCAACTAATTTTTGATAGCTAGCTGTAGCACTGAAAGTGTGCATCATACAATGTTATCTGCTACCAGATAATACATAGAGCTCGATGATTAAAGCAAATATCACAGCGCTCAGCTATATTTCTAGTCAATACTTTCTCCTAAACTCGTAAAATAAATGCAATTTTTAGCTTGAATACGAAATAAATCTTGAATCAGAAATTCAATCGTAAGCAAACCAATTTTACACGGCATTTCGTTTAGCTTTGTTTACGATAGCTTTCCGTCTTGCTAAAACTTGAGCCTAAAAATGTATAATTTAAAAAATATTGAATTCGGTTTTCGCATGATAGCGAAAATTATCAAGACCTCAGTCTCGGTCTTGATAATTTCAACCTCATAATAATTGCATAATATGTGTGCTAATCTTTATTCTTCCTGTACATGTAGTTCATTTCAAATTGTGGACCGGTATGTCACCGGTATAAGCGGTAGTCGTACGTAAACTTCCACAAATAAAGTGTCGTTATCACACGCTAGGGCACATAATGCGGTTCCAAAACCTTTCTTTCGACATATAAACACGTACGTCGCTAGCTTCTCTGCACCAAAGGTTGGGATTCCAACCCCTCATCTTGTTGCGGTAGGTGTTGTATAAATTGTAGTTGATCTCACATCCTATGCATCGTAAGGATATATTCAAGGGAAGAAGTGGAACTTAATAAACCTTGTCAGCAGAAGAAGTTTTGAACAAGTCGTTCTGGGAATACAAAGCGACGAAAGTTTCGTGGGTTGCGCTAATTGAAACCCGCTTTGTTTTGTCTGTTCTCCCATTTCGCAACGAAGTATATTTGTCTAACTTACTACTGTCAACTTGCTTGCCATTACTTACGATCAAGCTTCGCTTTTGTTCCGGGTTTTGTGTGAAAGTTACGCCTTAAATTATGGCAAAGTTAACCAAGTCCAAAATTTAACCTTCCTGACTGAAGTCAGTCACGTGGATGATTTGTGACGTGTGACGGTAACAAAATAATAGCCTCGTTCGCATAAACCTAAATCGAGCACCAGATGATTTGATCAGTGGTTTAGCATAGTCCTGGCTTTGATCACCCCCTATGGTAGTTGCAGGTCCCGTTAAAAAAAATCACCCGAACAGTGGCTGTGAGGTGTATCACCAGATTGATTGGCCTTAGATATTGCCCTCCAAAATACTTCCCATTCGCCCTTGAAATCAAAAGCAAACACAAAATAACCACTCAGTCATTACAGTACCTTGTTTAATCTTTCCAACCAGCAGGTTTGTTTGCATAAAATCCACCAAACGAATATAACCAGAGAAGAAGGGGAGGCGATAATTATAATTTTATGGTATAAGGATTCAGGGTTCATTTAATGGGACACTTCGAAAATTAATTAGCTATATATAAGTCTAGTGTCTGAGTATTCTGCAATCTCTGCTACCTATAGCTCCTTGTGTAGTATATTTGTACTGTCAATTGAAAGTTAGCAAATCCCATTGTAAATATTGCTTTTAAATGATCTAATTTGAGTTTCCAATTTTGTTCTTTTTAAAAATAAACAAGATTGAGCTATTATGAAATGTTATATTGTGTTTTCATCTTTTCTCCATGCAATACTATATATTATATACATGTAGCTTATATGCTGTTTCATACGTTCGGCATGTAGTAATTAATTTTATTATTTAAACTCGTAAGCTTAAAATATCTATAGATACAGTGTACATGTATTGTTTATACTTAATATATACTTACATGTATCACACAATGTTATGTTTGTGTGGCAGTTACTGCATGTTTATAGTATATTATTACATATATATATGTATGCCTCATCAATTTAATGCTACATTGACATGTAATTAATCTGCTTTCTACATGTATATTAATATAGCTAGCAATGTACAACATCAGTTGCGTTACCTGTTTGAAAATGCTGTTTTCCTTACCTCCATTATTGAATGCATGTCTACCTTTCTGCATTTTTGAAAATGGCTTGCCATAGAGCATCCAAATGGGGTTAGGGTTCAATTCATTCATCAATGAATTAAGTAAGTATTTATAATACAGGTTAATATCATCATGTGGCTTGAATTAGTGTGAAAATGCTGGAATTAATGTAGTCCTAGTGCAACATGTATATATAAAAGCTTGAATAAGCTTGAAAAAGCTGGAATTCAGTATGTGCTAAAATCTTGAAAAAGCTGGAATGCCATTGACAAAAGCTGCAATTTGCTCGAAAAAGCTGGAATATCACATGCTAAAAGCTGGAATTTGCTTGAAAAAGCTGGAATATGACATGCCAAAAGCTGGAATAGCAAATGCCAAAAGCTTGAATTTGCTTGAAAAAGCTGGAATATCACATGCCAAAAGCAGGAATTTGCTTGAAAAAGCTGGAATATCACATGCCAAAAGCTGGAATTTGCTTGAAAAAGCTGGAATATCAAATGCCAAAAGCAGGAATTTGCTTGAAAAAGCTGGAATATCACATACCAATAGCTGGAATTTGCTTGAAAAAGCTGGAATATCAAATGCCAAAAAGCCTGAATGAGCTTGAATGATGTTAAACCAAAAGCTAGAATTATCTTGAAAAGCTTGAACATGCTGTTCCAGAAATTCCAGCTTAATCTTGCCTAATTTGCATAAAAACTTTAACGAACTGGAATATTCTAGAATATTCTAGAATTCAATTCTAGAATATTCTAGAAAAAGCTGGAACTTTATTGTAGAATATTTCTAAGCTTTTTCTAGAATATTCTAGAAAATTCAAGTTCTGTTTCACAAGGGTAGTGTGATCAATGTCGTAAACGTTTTCTTTGTGTAAACGGCATCTTGTCAGGATGAGAAGAGCTGTAAGTTAGCGCACACGATTGAAATGAGGCAATGTGTTAACTGTTCGGGTGTTACAAGCTACTCTTGTCTAAGCTGTGCAAAAGCTGTTTGTAACAAATCCCATGACTGTTCTGTCCCTGCTAATGAAGATGTTCTCGGCTGGAAAGCAGGCGTCTCGGTGAGTTACTGCCGCTTGTGTTACTCGTCGTCGAAAAATGACAAGGTTTACAACAAAGCTCCAGAAATTGCTCTCGGATGTTGCCAATATTGATGACGACGTTCCCGCATACCAGGAATCAGTTTATATATCCGATCCAAATTGGAAAGATATTTTGCGCGACGAAATTGTGGAATATTATTTCCAGAGTCAGAGCCCTGACGTCGTCGATAGTAATGACGAAGAGGGTTTAAACATAGATTTTGACCCTCCTTTACAGACCCCTGCCGTTTGTTCTGTTAGCGGGGCACTTGGGATTGCCAACCAATTGGCAGAATTTGAGGATTGGCAGGGAAACGAAGAGCTGGCTAATGTAGTTGCACGTGTAAGTGACATCCTAGTCGATTTTCGAATGAAATCGCTGACACAATCCAGTATCACTAGCTACTGTATTTAACTACTAAGTTGCAATAAGCGAACATGAACGAAAGAACGCTGCTGTTTGCATCAAAAACAGTTTTGTTTAGATTAAAAACATTCTAGATTATAACAATTGTTTTATTTCAATTAAAAAGACAGTTTTGTTCAAACTAAAAACTGCTTTGTTTAGATTAAGCTTTAGTAGTTTTGTAGAATTAATTAGTTTATAAAGAGGTATGTAATTTTATGAATGCGTTGTATCAGATTAAAATAGTTCTTAATGAAATATATGAATCGGCTACTGTATTATCACTTCCGGTATAAAACTGAATTACAATAGGTTTGGGCCACCTGTGGTGAATATTCTCGTAAGCGGCGATCTCTCGTAAGCGGCCACTTACCTCCGTCCCCGACTGGAGGTGGCCGCTTAGGAGAGAGTCAACTGTAGTTCTATTTATAGTTCTCAGACCACCATTTTGAAAGGCAACCAAGCCCTTTCTGATATCAAGGCTGGAATTGAGACAGTTTACTTATAGCACTGTATCTAGTTAGCATGATAATCAAAAGCTATCCATATTCATAGAAAGAGGGGAGCCGGGGTGGTGCAGTGGTTAAGCGCTTTACTTCTCACCTCTGTGGCCCAGGTTCGATTCCCGGACGGGGCGCCATATGCAATTTGAGTTTGTTGGTATCTCGCCCTTGCTCCGGAGGGATTTTCTCCGGTTTTCCTCCCTCCACAAAAACCAACACGCTAAATTCCAATATGATCTGTGGATTAGCCGGGACCTGGCTTTGATCAGCCCCATGGTTGTTTCAGGTCTTGTTAGAAATTCAGATATTTCCAATTAAAATATTTCCATTTAACTGCAAGCAATTCCTCATCTACAGCTCAGAGTCCCCCCCCCTCGCGGAAGCCGATGACAAGTGCATAACTGGGTATATATGCCAGAACACACTTACTTTCATTTCTGAATCCATATTTCAAATGTCTTGATAACATTCAACCACTGAGGGCCAGCAGGAGAGACTTCTATTTGCAGCATGTATACTTTAAGTTGTTATTCAATTTTTTTTTCATAAATTGTGTTTAGCATTTAATCGAATTTACAAAATGCTATACAATGTAGTCTGACCATCACTGGGGCAAGGACAATTACCTCATTTAAGAAAACTATTTTTATCTACACAAACCTCTGGCTTTACTTGTTGTATGAAGTAGACAGATAAGACAATGGCAATTATACAAAATAATGGTAGAGCAATCCCAGTACAATACAAATCCACTTTGCACTCAGCTTGAATCAATCCGGAATCAATGGCAGGCACATATCATCTGGTTTTTCAAATTACTGTAACTTTAAAGTCCTCAGCAATCCTCAACACGGCACACTGAAGTCCTTATGTTCAGGGGAGATACAAGGACTACGATTGAGTTGGATGATCCTTGAACTTGAAGTGCATCAAACACAAACGGTTAACTTTGGTAAATAAACGACTTACCATAACCGGTCTGAAGGACACATAATCAGTCCTTATCGAAACTAATTACACGAATAGTTTCCAACTGCTTACTTTTTAAAGAAAACTGTATTTAGCTTTGTACCGTATTTCCTCGATTATTTCAAATTTTGTTGCCAAGAGGGGCGCTTAATGGCTCACGGAAACTGGAAATTGGTCTTGTCGTCCCCGGCTGTTTCACAGCATTTACCCAAAGCGTTGAAATGGGAAGAAGGCTGAAGAACGAGCTGCTTCGGGTACAAGAGCTATGCAAGCACATGGACTTAATAATCACGGACTGTGAGTTGGAAGAAAAGAAACTAATTTCCCTCATCAGCCAAACATAACTTTAATACGGTACTACATATAGGAACATGCCGTTACTTTGTAATAAAACGCAAGTTGTATGCCATCTCTCTTACTGTGCCATATTTATTGGGGGAGGGGAGGGGGGCGTTTAATCGAGGGGGGCGCTTATTTCAAATTTTGTTGCCAAGGGGGGCGCTTAATCGAGGAAATACGGTAAGTGCAAACTGAATAGCTTCAATGAAGTCCGCCATTACTGAGAATGCTAAGAGCATGCGTAGTTTCAATGTCCTAGAATCTAGGACATCCGGTTTCGTGTCTTACCAGAGCCTCCGATTTTTCATTTAGTTGAGGAGGCACTGGGAAAGAGAATGGTCGTGAAATCGTTGCAGAACTGTTGCTGGAGTAAAGTCTACAATAATTGGTCGAATTGGATGTGTATTTTCTCCTATTTAATCGGACAATGACCAGTTTTGGGGCTTGCTTTTCTTTCACACAATGTAACATTATATTTGCTAAATAACCTGTGTTTAATTTTGCAGACCCTGAGAACAAAGATCCCCAATCAACAGGCCAAGAACCCAATGATGGTAACACATTCACCGCTATAATCTTTGTTGTCATGTTTCTTTATGTGTGCGCATGCGCTGGGAGAGTTAGATATTGGGTTAATGTCAGTGTGGCAACATTCGGAAAGTGTGATGACAGTGGTGTTCGTTATCTCATCTTGATGTGGAACATCATAATTTTTCCTGAGCTTACCTTTTTCTCATATTTACTGCATCTGGGGATTACTATGTACTGTTCCAGAATGAGACCCCTGCTTGAGTATGCATCTCTTATATGGGGCGAGATACCAGACTGCCTTGAAGAAGAGATAGAGAGAGAGAGTGTGGCAGGAGTTTAGCCATTATAGGTGCCCTAGAGAAATCTTGAAGAAACTCAGTGATAGGTAGGATAAGGTCGACAACTGCGAACTGGATGGAATAATAAACGACATACGTCACCCCTGTCATCAGCTTATTCATAGGCCAATCATGCGCTCTCGCATAAATCTCTTGAATCTAAGTATCAGCTACGTTCTTCTCAAACTGGTAAGCTCAAAATGCCATTTTCAGGCACTGGCAAGAACTCATTTATTCCGCGAGCCATAAAACTTGCCACAAGTAATAAAAAATAACAATTTGTATGTATAGTTCACTTTTTATTACATTGTTTATAAATAGAATATGCCATGTTGTAGCTGTGTTTGTACATAATAGCAGTGTTTACAACTTTTTAACCCCTGTTTTATATGTTTTGTAAATCAATTGTATTTATTTTCTAAAAATGGATCAGTATTTATTATTAATTATTTTAGCTTCAGTACTTAATCCATCCGTGGTTAACTGATACTTTAACTGATACATTAGCTATTAAAAGGGCCAAAATCAGATGATAATCACCATGCGAGCTGAGTGTTCTTCCCGCTAAATGAGAAAAGAAGGCTGTCAAGTTTATACTGCCCATGCGCGAGTGTTACTTAAATGCTCCACGTTGCAGTGTGGAAAAACTCACCAGTTGAGTCACCAAGGTTTATTTCGTTTTATGAGGTACACAGAATCGAACTGCATTTCAAGCCATCGATTAGTTGACAGTTAGAAAGAGTCCTTGCTGAATCATGGAATCACTAGTAATCATACGTAATGAAAGATGCTGCCTTAAAATTTGTGAAACAATCTCGTTCTTGAACTGCACTGAATGGTTAGACCTTCGCGTCTTCTCGGATAAGGACGTTTAATTGTAGGTCCCACGTCGGCCTCAAGTTTATCAGTCTCACCAGACAGTAATGAGTTACCCGGACGTTAAATAAGGTCGCATTACCTTTACCTTTATTAGTGATGCCGCGTATCACTGTCCAATCGAACTGTGGATTCACTGAATATAGTAAGTAGACTTTATTTTCAAAGGGTGGCTCATGCATTCAGCTCGTAGGCTGGTATGTCCAGAGGGGGCGGGCCCTGCATAGTACATTACATTACAGAAACAGTCAAGCCACTATAACTTTATTAGGCCAACAAATATCTGTACGTACTACTGAAGATGTTAAACTAATCAAATAATGACTCGGCAAGAGCGCAATAGATTTATCTTTTAATGCACGAATACATTCTGTAAGGGCATAGTTTTCTTGGACTTTACTCCAGCTATTCCAAAAACAGAATACACCACAATCAAGGAGTTTTTTAATTCGTTATTAAGGTGTATTCTTTTGGAAATATTTTCGAATTTAATCGTATTTTTGGTGCATCCATTTTCGGAATAACAAAAACAAGTCCAGTAAACACGCCCTAAATGAACTTATAGCCTGTGTGTCTGTATTGATGAGCCGGGTGCCGTAATAATAAGCGCTTAGCCTCTCATCTCTGTGGTCCGGGTTCTATTGATTTCTCGATCGCGGCGAGTTGAGTTTGTTGGTATCTCGCCGTTGCTCCGTGGTTCTTTCTCCTGTTTTCTGTTACTCGAAAATAAAGCAAAAAGTCCACTTACTCTCCCCTCCCTCGATGTTAATTTGTCCTGACACCGCTTCAAAGTGTAAATATGATTGGTTAAAGTGCCAATAAAATGAAAAAAATTGATCCCGTTTTTATATAATTTTATTAAATTCTACGTTTCTCTTAGTCATTTTGTGGAAATAAAAATCAATATGGAGAGCGCGAACATATTTTTTTCAGTCAGGCGGAATTGGCAAAATCTGGCGATACTTGTTATGCCGTTAAAGATATAATAATCATGCGTGACGTCACAAGGTGTACTCATTTATATTCGTCCGCATAAATACTTCAAAATAAGTGCATTTTTGGCCAGTTTTCAATTGAAATATGTAATACTTTGAGAAACCTTGAAGATGGCCATATTTATTTTTTAGAATCCTTGCAGTCGGCTTTGTGAATATAAATGCGCAAACCTAGTGACGTCACGCATGTGATTAGCATACTTAACGGCATAAAAATTGTCGCCATATTTTGGCAATTCCGCCTGACTTCGATACGAAATAAAATTATGTTCATGCTCTCCAAATTGATTTTTAATTGCACAAAATGGCCAAGGGAAGTCTATAATTTAAGAAAATAAAATAAAAACGGGATCGATTTTTTTCATTTCATAGGCACTTTAACTCTAACTTGCTTCTGGTTGTAATTGGGATCTCTCTGGGGAGGGGACGGAAGGACTTTTTGCTATATATTTGGGTTTGCCTGCCACACCGTAGTGTCAGCAGTCAAACGGAAACCCGAAATGTCGTTTTAAATTACGCCAAAAGAGTATTTTTATTTAGAGTGGTACTTCAAATTTATAGTTCACTTGTTGCCTGATAATGTGCCTCTAGGGGAATGGCGCATCGCCCAGAATACCGCGACACATTCGGGACATAGAGCGTACGCCGGCTAATGAAACATTGAAATTGACGAGTCACACAAGCCTTTGTGTTTGTAACTTTAATTGGCTGTCTTTTTGCGCTGGAAAAATGACTGCGCTGAAAAACTAACAGAACATCGTAAAACTCGATATCACAATTGTTCCACCAGATTTTGTAAACCTTCACCTTTAAAATGAGACCTTTTTCGTGTTTCTGAGTGCACTAGAAGTCAACAGCCAAAATAAAGAATCTAGCTGTGGTCTTTCGACTCACAACCGGTTAAATGTGACATAGAGCGGCACTGCCGCTTTGATTTCCAACCAAAACATTTGAACACTGACTGACTTGAAAAACTAATAAAACAGTATAAATGTCCATAGCGCATCATAAACAAATGTTCAAGCGGAATTTGTAAACCTTCGGCTTTAAAACGAGACCCTTTTCGTGTTTCTGTGTGCACTAGAAGTCAACAACCAAAAGAAAGAATCTAGTTGTTGTCTTCACTCAGAACCGGCGTTTGAAAAGTGAACATGAAAACTAACAGAACAGCGTAGAAAGCTCTGGCGCGTCATAAACAGATGTCGAAATGGATTTTGAATTACTACAGCTTTAAAATGAGATGTTTATCGCGTTTCCGTTTGCTGTAGAAGTCAAACTAGCAAAGGACTAAACGAATTGGCCCTTTGCAGCTAACAGTTATGTGCTGATACAATACTTCATTAACGAATGAAATGAGCTCGTGATCCCCATATATGCATGGGAAAGACGTTGCCATGGATGCTGGAGAGCAAGCTATCTTTAAAATCGCTGTTTTTGAAAGATCGACAATCGATTGGAGGTGGAAAATAGCATTTACAAATAGGTTTTGCTTAAAGTAATACCGATCTTTTACAATGCATTTAAATAAATGAAGTCAGATATTTTTTGCTCTCCAGTACAACCACGTGATGTGTTTACTTAACTGCAAAGGGCCTATTGCCTTGTCGTCTTGACTTAGATCTAAGCAGCCGTGTGAAGCCGTCGCCTGTTGAATTCAAAGCAAATCCTGTTGGAAAGTGAAAGTGGAACTAAAAAAAGACATAAGAGCACTGGTACTCTAAAACAAAATATTTCTGAAACGATGAAATGGCAATAGGATTGTTCGGTCAAATTACTGCCCAGTTATGACTCTCGCGAGTAGTAAAACAACTGACTACGCGCCAATTTTTTTCAAAAACCGTTCAGTGATACAATAGCCTTTTGGCTTTAGCAAACATCGTTAACTCAAGATCAGGTGTAATCAACAGTCGGTTCAATTAAAGAGGACATCTATTGTTAATAATTTGCGCCATCGTGCATGACGGTCTACCAGTGAAACAATAAATAAACCAGACAAGTTTTTATTTGTTATGGTTGACCGTGTACACCGTTTATATAGAAACCGGTTTCTTTACATCATTCAATACTTTGTTTGATCGCCGTTACCTTTGATTATAAGATCAAGGCGTTTGTTCATACTTAATATAATATTGTCGATTATCTTAGGATCTTTGTCAAGCATAAATTTTTACCGCGTTGCGAAAACTGTTCAAATGTTTCGTGTGTTATTTTCAGTTCTAATGCTTGTGTTGTTAAATGAGTCTTAATTATGTGAAAAACGTTTTCAATTGCTGGTTTTCACTCAATCCCCAGAGATTCTAATGACAAAGGGCATGGCGGCCATGTTGGTGCCCCAACAATAGAAGCTAACGAGGGATCTATTGTTTACGGGCACCAACATGGCGGCTATGACGTCACGTGCAAACCAGCAATAGGATCGAGATCGGGACTTCTAGGTGGTATTGATAGTCATGGCAACCGCCGTTCCTCGCGCGCGCTCAATTTGCGCGGCCTTACGCCGCGTTTCGCATTTAACTTATTCGCCTCTTCTTTTCCGCTTCTATATACTGTAGGGGCGGACACCTTGCATTTTCGCATTATCTCTTTCACACTCATCGTTCGACTTTCCCGTAAAAACTGTACTAACCCTTTCGTTTTAGGGAAATTAAATGGCTTCGCCATCATGCGACCAGCTGTGGCGCATCAGTACTGTCGAACACACTCACTACAATTAGTAATTTCAATACTATATGACTCACATATCTGCGCATTCAAATATTCTATTTATCATCACCACAATGTTTTTCTTATAGGAATAACATTTCACACATATGAACAGCTTAAGATATAAAAATCCACTTTTTAAACGTGATTTCAACATTTTTGTATCTCAGATAATCCGACGCAAAACCTAATGAGAAAAACTAGGATGCAATTTGAAAAAACGCGAGGCATGAGAAAATTGATGTTTTTGTCCCCCTCCCTTGCCCCCACCTGTGCAATGTTATGTTAAGACGAATAATTTTGCGTCAAACCTGTGCACCCGACCAACATTGTATCGGGGGGAGGGGGGGGGGGGGGGGGGGAAGTGAAAACAATGACCATTGATCACCCTAAAATTATTTAAAAATGAAATGCAGCATCAGGTTGTTGTGATTTTATCATTAGTTTTGCGTCGGATTGTCTGAGAGCGCATATCCTCTCCATGAAGCGATAGGCATGGAGAGCTTGAACTACTATACTGAACTACTGTCGTAGTAGAGATAAAATCGGGGTAAAACAAAAATGTCAAGAGCCATATAAGCGAGCCATATAACAACCCTTTCCTCTTAGAATTTCCCTTGTCCCCAACTATATACAGTAAAGGCTGGTTCACACGTGTAACGCAAGCGTAGATGCAAGCGCAAGCACAAGCGATGTTCCCACGTGTAACGCAAGCACAAGAAACATGATGCACGCATGCGCATTTGTAGTTCTTTTCCAAGATTGGGACAGGATACAAAATGTACCAAGTGTTTTGGAACGAATTGCGAAGGATTTCGGTCCGAGTTAAACTAAACTTCTCGGTAATCTTTTATGAATACTATGCCTCCAAAGCCAGAATACTTGACAGTCGCCTCTCTAAAACAGCTATGGGAGAGCGAACTCTTACCAAGTATCAGAAAATAGTTTAAAACTGAGACTGTCGAGATCAAGCGAGAGTTAAAAGCACTCTCGGCGAAGTGTAGTGAGATTGAAAACTCGCAAAAATTCTTAGCGAATGAATATGATAACTTCAAAACGTCAATTCAAGAGACGAAAAAAGAAGTCATGGAAACGTCCAAGCTGATAAGAGAAATCAATTAGAAGAAAGGGTTGGGACTACTGAGGACAATATATGTGACCAGAATATAGCCCTGGACAGTGTACAACAATATCTCCGTCGTGATTGCATCGAGATTACCGCCGTCCCAGTCCTACCGCAAGACAACCCAAAACATATATCATTTCGGCTTTGAGAAGAATCTTCGAGATCCATCTGAAGTAATTCTGAACATCACTTTTGCGTCAAAACAACCAATTCAAGCTGGTTTAGCCCGAGCTCGTGGTCTGGCGTGTGATGTCTTCGAGCGTGACTCGAAACGAAGTGAAACCCTGTCGGCTAAGATAGTTATCTCTCTCTTATTTTTAAGTGGAGATATTCAACTTAACCCAGGGCCCTACAAATATCCTTGCGGAATTTGTAGTAAACCGGTCAAGATAAACCAGAGGGGGATACAATGTGACTTTTGCGATATTTGGCACCACAAACGATGCATGGACATGAACACCATTGTCTACAATGCCTTGGCAAATTCATCCTGTGTTTGGGAATGTAATAACTGTGGTTTGCCAAACTCTTCCAGTTCTCTACTGGACTCCCGTGTTGATATCAGCCAAGTGAACAAGTATTCTTCCCTGAGCGACTCATCAATCGCTAGCATCGGTTCACCCGAGCGTGCCTCATCCCCAACACCAGCCGCAACATTAATTACTAGGACCAAGAATAATTCACCATCCAAACTTAAGATCTTAACAGTTAACTGTCGAAGTTTGAGAAGTGAACAAAAACGATGTGCTTTTGTAGCATTGGTTGATCATCATAAACCAGAAATTATCAACGCTACCGAAACTCACCTTGATGGGAATATTTTTACAGCTGAATTGCGCCTTCGTGAATACGAAATCTACCGTAAAGACAGAGACTGCAATGGTGGAGGTGTTTTGATCGCAACTAGGCAGGATTGTATTCTTGCGTCAAGACTCTATGACCTTGAAGGCGAAGATTCAGAGTCTATATGGTGCAAAATTCAAGTTGCAGGGTCTAAGTGCTTGCTTAATGGATGCATGTACCGTAAACCTGATCATCTATCTGAGCCCATCTACTGTCTCGATTCGGCCCTGACTAAAATCACCTCTAGTTCCAGTCTTCCAAATATCCTAGTATCTGGTGATTTTAACCTCCCTCATATATCTTGGGATTGTGTTGATGGTGAGAACAAGTTTGCGATAAGGGACAATCCTCAGTGTGGAACTTCAGCTAACCAAGCATTTATCGATACAATTCACCAACATTCATTGAGTCAATGTGTGACTAAACCCACACGAGGAAATAACATCCTGGACTTAGTACTCACCACAAACCCGGACTTGGTTACTAGCGTCAAAGTGTTAGAGGGAATGAGCGACCATGATGTAGTTTTGACAACCCTCAACCTCAAAACTAAACCACCAAAGAAAACACCAAGAAAAATATTCTTCTAAAAGAAAGCAGATGTGCTGGGCTTGAAGGATAGCATCAGGCACTCCCTCTCACCTGACAGGCTTGACTCAGAAGTGCCTTATATTGAGACCTATTGGACTGAATTTAAAGCCGTGATCTCCAGAGTAATGGACAAATTTGTTCCACACAAAAATATATCAGGTCGTTGGAATGTGCCCTGGATGACAGTCTCCCTTAGAAGAGCCATTAGGAAAAAGCAACGGCTCTACAACAAGGCTAAGACATCACAATGCCAAGTTGATTGGGATAACTTCAAAAGGCTGCGGGAAGATATTAAGACCAAACTATCCAAGGCTTACCATTCCTACGTCGCAGACTTGTTGGAGCCCTCTGAACATGAAAAACAGCCATCTATGGGAAATAGGTTTTGGTCCTTTATCAAGTCAATGCGCAAGGATAATGTTGGAGTTGCAGGTTTACGTGAAACATCTGAGGGAGAGGTTACTATGGATAGTAAGACCAAGGATGAAATCCTTAGTAACCAGTTCAAGTCTGTCTTTACAGCGGAAGACCTCACAAGCTTCCCAACTCTACCATCATCACCCTTTCCCAACATCACTTCCTTGGAGTTTGATGTTAATGGCATCGCCAAGCTCCTGATGAACATCAATGTTCATAAAGCCAATGGCCCCGACCAAATCCCTTGTTGGATTTTGAAGACAGCAGCCAAGGAGCTTGCCCCATTTCTACAAAGGCTTTTCACTTTGTCACTTACATCTGGAACTATACCAGTGGACTGGTCTAATGCAAATATACATGCAATCTTCAAGAAAGGGGATAAATCCGTAGCCTCTAATTACCGGTCGATATCTCTGACATCAGTCGTATGCAAAATCATGGAACATATACTATTTCGCCATATGATGCTTCACATGAACGACCACAACATCCTTTCTAAATTCCAGCATGGATTTAGAGAGGGCCATTCCTGTGAGTCCCAGTTGATAACTGCCCTCCAGGATTTTGCTACGAATCTCGACCAAGGCCACCAGACAGATTGCATCCTCCTAGACTTCTCCAAAGCCTTCGATAAGGTGGCACACGAACGCCTCCTTTCAAAGTTGGCTTATTATGGCATCAAAGGATAACTTTTGTTATGGCTCAGTAAGAGCCTGGCTAACAAATAGAAACCAAACAGTTGTGGTGGAAGGGGAGAAGTCCAAGCCAATTCATGTTTCATCAGGGGTGCCCCAGAGAACTGTATTAGGCCCCTTAATGTTTCTGGTATATATTAATGACATTTGTAATGGTATCAATACCCAAATAAGACTCTTTGCTGATAACACCATTGTATATGGTGTAGTTCAAGGCCTAGAGGATGCTTCAATCCTGCAGCATGACCTGGATCGGCTGTTTGAGTGGTCCAGAGTGTGGCAGATGACATTCAATCCTGATAAGTGCAGTATACTTCGGATTTGCCGGTTAAAGTCACCAACCATCTTCCAGTACAGTAAAAACCCGCGTATAAGAACAAGTGGATTAAGAACACCCAGGCCTGATTTTAGGAAATAAAGTACCATTTATATAAGAACACATTCAGCCTGAAAAATGAAAGTTGTTCTTATACATGTATGGAAAAATATCAAAGATCAACACTACTTTTCAGTTGCCTTGATTTATCAATTTTTTTAAATTAAAATACAATTGTGTGCATATATATTGATTTCATCTACATTGGTAGCCTAGTATGTTCCTTATTTTAAGAAACTTTTTTTAAGAACACTTAAGAACACTTACAGGCTGATTTTGCAGATTATAACCCTTTATATAAGAACCAAATCAGCCTGAACCGCCAAAATAGGTGTTCTTATACGCGGGTTTTTACTGTATACCATGGGGGGATCCCCTTAAGATCTGTTTCACACCATCCCTACCTTAGCATCGAATTGACATATAATCTTGACTGGGGCCATCATATCACCAACATTGTCGGCAAAGCCAACCAGTCATTAGGTTTCATTAGACGAAACCTTGGTAGCTGTCCAGAGAGTGTAAAGGAGAATGCCTATACTACACTTGTTAGGCCTCGCCTTGAATATGATTCTAGTGCTTGGGATCCACACCTACAGAAGCACCAACAGAACATCGAAAGTATCCAACGCAGGGCAGCTAGGTTCGTGAAGGGATGTCACACATACGAACCAGGGACTGTGACGAATCTCCTGAATGAACTGAACTGGCCAACTTTAGAAATGCGCAGAAAGTTTGCTAGGTTAATTATCTTTTATAAAATCGTGAACGGCCTGGCATCTATTGAGCTTCCTTCATACATCCAGAAACCTACCCGTGTAACGCGATCGTGTCACCCGATGCGCTTCATTAATATGGGTAGTTCTAGCAATACTTATAAATACAGCTTTTTTACAAGAACCATAAAGGATTGGAACTTGCTTCCGGACTATGTCATCGAGATGCAGACACTCGGTGCATTTAAGTCTGCACTACTTGAATTACGTGTCTAGCAAACCGCCAATGTTTTGTTCATATTTAGTTTAATTTCGTTTGTTTTGTTCTTCGTAATTTATTTTATATATTCGCAGTGATGCGCATTAGCCTTGCGAATTATGATATATAAATAAAGTGGGCGAAATGCTAGGAATAGAGGTAACGGAACACCATATCGCAACTGCTCACCGGCTTTACCTCCAACTAAAAAGGTACCGAACCGAATTATTGTGAAGTTTGTCCATCGAGATATGAAAGACAAATTATATCAGTGTCGAAGTAAGCTGATCGGCATAATATCAAAAGACATTCCTTTGATTGCAAAGGAATATGGGCATTCTATCCATGAGAATAACGACATCTACATTAACGAGTCGCTGACTTCATACAGGAAAGAAATGTTGGGCGAGTAAATGTATTTAGACGTAATAATACGTGGAGACATATTTAGACTGCTAATGGGAAGATTCTATTAAGGCAATCAGATAGCTCAAAGGTTTTTGGGTTTACGAATACAGATGAGCTTGATGAATTTTTACAAGAATCTTAAACAAACATTAGTTTATGTTATTATAGTACATCGGTATGCGGGCTATCCGCATATCAATGAGAATGAATATGTCCCTAGAGGTATCAAGTACTTGTAACCTACAACAATATTTACCATTTTACACCCTAAGTGATAGAGAGTTTAATTGTTTTGTTTAATATTTTGTCTAGAGAATTGAATGTAGATGTTGATTTGTATAACGTACTACCTAATCCAGACAAATCGGATGAAAACGACCCTGATCACATGCTAAGCAATGTATTTTCGGACTATTATTCAG
The DNA here is from genome assembly GCA_030867875.1 of Actinernus sp. WN-2022. NCBI lineage: Eukaryota > Metazoa > Cnidaria > Anthozoa > Actiniaria > Actinernidae > Actinernus > Actinernus sp. WN-2022. The sequence goes on from JAOWCC010001679.1 coordinate 22,825,243, forward strand.
CGGATGAAATTAATAGAGTTTTTGAGACAGCAGGACCAAAGGGAGTTTCATTTTTTCCTTGTAATGTACGAAGTCTGCCAAAAAACCTAACTTTGCTTAATGACCTGATTTACTCTCTTTCTTCAAAACCAGATATCTTAGCTGTAACTGAGAAAAAATTGAATGATAACACTGTTACCAATGTGGATATCTCTGGCTATAGTTTTTACCATGTTGATTCGGTAACTGCGGCAGGTGGTGCTGGAATCTATGTTAGTTGTAAATTAAAAACTATAGCCAGACCCGATATCAAGTTTTCAATGGAACTTGTAGAATTTTGTTGGCTCGACACCGATTCCGGTTATAACGTAAATAAGAATATTATTATAGGTTGTATATACAGGCATCCGAAAGCAAACATTGAACAATTCACTGACCAGCTCGAAGAGTTGCTAAAGCATTTAAATCAATGTAAATATCAAGTAATCTTATTAGGTGATATAAAGTTTTTTTCAATACATTAACCACCAACCTACTGAAAAATATTTAGATATGCTATACGCAAATAGTTTTACCCCCATTATCACTAAGCCCACTCGGATAACTGACCACACCAAAACGTTAATTGACCATATATATATACAAACATGCCCATTTCTCAAATCACATCTGGTATTGCATTGTTTGATATATCAGATCATCTCCCTGTATTTTGTGTCATTAACACCCCTTTTAAGAGAATTCATGAAAAACGGTTTTATAGAGATTATAAGCACTTCAGTATAGAAGCGTATTTGCACGATTTAATGCAAATTGATTGGAATGTTAAACTTAGTAATTTAAATAATAATCTTAATCGAACCACAGAAGATGTAGTTTATACTATAGATGAAGTGACAAGAAAGCATGCACCTATCAAAGAGGTGCCACGGAGTAAATTAAAACAACTCACCAAGCCATGGATTACAAATGAGATCCTAAAGTCAATTAAAACCAAGGAAAAAATGTACCGCACTCACTTTTTTAGTAACGACACTGAAAAAGTTACTCAATATAAGAAATATGCTAATAAATTAAACAAAATAAAATCGTTAAGTAAAATAAGATATTACAAACTCAATTTGAAAGATGTAAAAATAATCTAAAGGCTACGTGGAAACTTATAGGCACACTTATTAAGCGGAAATCAAAAGGCCAGCTACATCCAACACGACTAATTAGAAATAACGTCACATATACAAATAGATGTGACATTGTAAACCAGTTTAACCAACACTTTGTTAATGTAGGTTCTAATTTGGCAAGCTCATTAGGAACCTCAAACGATAACCCAATTAGAAATATACACAATTCACCAGCGTCAAGTTTCATAATGTCACCAGTGATGGAAGTACAAATACTTGAACATTTTCTTGCATTAGATGGAAACAAGGCTTCTATTAATATTCCGAATAATATGATAAAAATGGCAGCTACTGAATTGCACCAGTTTTCACTTCTATTTACAATGAATCAATTAATACAGGTATTGTTCCTGATATTCTCCTTTTCGCGTGTTACACCAATTTATAAGAGTGGCACAGTAACAGACCCCAATAACTATCGACCTATATCAATATTATCTCCCTTTACCAAAGTGCTCGAACGGTTAGTGTATGACCAGTTGGAATTATTTCTCGCCAAAAATAAAATTATCTTTGACTATCAATTTGGATTTAGAAAAGGTTACTCTACGGAACAGGCGATACTAGAAATTACTGATAGCTTAAAAACTGCAATTGACAATAAAGAAATAACATGCGGATTATTTTTAGATTTTTCCAAAGCCTTTGACACCGTTAATCGTGAAATTCTTTTATCTAAATTATATAAGTATGGTATACGTGGAACTCCACAGGCATGGTTTGATGACTACTTGACTAATCGACAACAATATGTTAGAATTGGAAACACCGATTCAGATTTACTAAAAATGACTTGTGGGGTACCTCATAGCTCAACTCTTGGGCCACTTCTCTTTACACTTTACATAAATGATATGCCTAACTGTTCTAATAAACTATCATTTCGAATATTTGCTGATGATACCAACGTATTTTATTCAAGTACATGTATTAATGATGTGGAAAATGTGATGAATGAAGAACTTAATCAAATTTTTCGTTACTGTGCCACCAACAAACTTTCAATAAACTTAAAAAAGACTAATTTAATGTTGATAATCTCTTCAAAGAAAAGAATCCGAGACATAAGCATTAGAAATATTGAACAATATCGACAATCAGATTAAACATGTAAATAACAAAATTGCAAAAAATACTGTAATCCTAAGTAAACTTAGATATTACATTGATTTATAAATGCTGAAGCAACTTTACTATACACTATCTATCCATATATCAATTATGGATTGATGAGCTGGGGTAACACCTATACTTCGAAATCGACAAAATTGCGTTCTTTTCAAAATAAATGCATAAAAAATTATATGTTTTTTGTGCGAAAAAGAGAGAATGCCACCCCTTATTTTAATATCCTTGGTATACTTATGCTTGATAACATTTTCAAATTAAAAATAGCTACTTTTGCATATAAAATTATAAATGAAAAGAGTAAAGTCCCAACAATATTTTTTGAAACTATTAAGATTGCATCAGATCGACACTCCTATAATACAAGATTTGCCGCCAGACAGAACTTTAGCAGACCTACAATGTAAGCACGAACAAATTACGGAATACAAACATTTAAATTTATTTCATCACAAATTTGGGAAACCATTGATCTTGGAATTAAACAGTCTAATTCAACCTCTATATTTAGGAAAACATATACTCAATCTCTCCTTATCTCACAGACACTCTAATAATGTTTGACAATAACTCTTTTCATCTATTGAGGCTGAACTTTTTATCCATTTTTTATCCTCTTTTATTTCTTTCCTAGCTATAGTAGACGTAGGCAGTGTTCAACACGAAAGCTTCTTGCTACTTTGATCACTGCGTTATGTAATTGTTACTATTGTTATATGTTTTTATTTATCCTGTAATTATCTACTACCATGTTAACTAGAAAATGTGCGAATAAAGCTGAAGTCTGAAGTCTGAAGTCCAAGCGAATCATTCAAATGGGCTGAAACGAGAACGGCATCACTTACCGTTCTTGAGTCCTGCTTTTAGCAACAGCATCCCAGTTTAAGAAGGAAATGATTTCTTCCAATTTTTGTACTAGTCTTGGTGTAGCTTCTATAAATAACTTCACGACGCGCATGACTCGCTTCACAGAACGCTCAGAATCCTGGCCGTACCTTGAGGAAGAATAAATATATGCATGCACAATCAGACATTTTCTTGATGTGGCCTGAATGCCAGTTAGACTAAAGGAAATAATATTTATAAAACGCTCCTTAATTCAAGTAACGAAGCCTCGATATTGTACCCTCAACAAAATACAAAGTATAGTTTCTAATTTTATCGAGCATGTGGCGCAGGAAGGTTCCGAATTCGAGGCCAGGCGAGCTCGAAGCTTTTGAACTTTTGTTAAGATTGAACGTGCCTATTTTTTTTTCAGGTTCAATTTTTGTAAAGATACATAAGGAAGAGAAGAAGCCAGGAGTAACGTTGGAACAGGAGGAAAAGCCAATGAAAGGGTTACGGTCCAAAGACGTACGAATGTAAGTAGTTTTACTTGCGACGTATGCATGGACACCATTGATTAGTCTTCAATTTTAGGTTTCGGAAAGGTAGTATTTTCTGTTTTGCAGAACTGATCAAGGTGGTCCATTCGACCTTCGTGATTATGGGGTTCAGTTATGGTTTCCACCCAAATCTGTTACTCAAGCAATCAGTTTGACGTGCTCAGTACATTCAAGCTTTGACACAATCAAGGACCCTGCAAGCGACGACGAGACACTTGTCAGTAATGTTATTGAACTCGGACCCGACTCTACAGTGTTAGATAAGCCAGCAGTTGTTACTATTTTACACTCAGCTCCAGTAAATACCCCATTCTATGAAGTGGCGGTGAAGGAATTCAACAAGGAAATGGATTGCTGGCGAATATCAACAAGACCTGTCATAGAGGTTGTGCGCTCAGTGTCAGGTGGGTTAAAACTAAAGAAACTGTCCTTTTTAACTCGTGGATGCACGCATGCGCAGAAACGAGTTATTGTGATGGTTCATGAAATCGTGTCACTCACTGATATGATCAACTAAAAGTCGATTAAGGTATGCTAACCGCCGTGTCACTCACTCACTCAATTTTCGGCGGGAGAACAAACAAAGAAGGGGCTGCTAACCACCTACGCTCACCTCCTCCAGGCTCCCTTCCTTTTTTCTGTACCGCTTTCCATACCTTTACAAACTTTGTGGAATATAATGGCACTTACTACTATTCTACAAGGTAATACCATTTATTTACCCTATACATTGAAATACTTTTAACGATATATATTGTCTGAGGAGGAGCGATAATAGAGTGAGTGATAAGAAATAGGGTACGACTGTACAGTATTATCATAAGTTGTGGGCTCACGCACGATAATATAGGTAAACATGACAATATATTCAATATTTTACTCCGTATTCCTCAATCACCTAAAATATGTTACTCTGTTGTTAGAAATCAAGATATGTGCAGATAACATACGAGTACCCCGTGCACCGTACGTCCGTGTCGAGGTTAAAGAGCTCACTACCATTGCTGTTGTTGCCAGACTTTTCAAGGATGAATTCCAGGTTGATGGAGGTGGAACTGTGAAATGTTCCATTGTATGTCCAGATGTAGAAGTAGAGTTTCCTTCGGGAGCAGTCGACAAGATGTACAGTGGAGAACTACGGGTATATACAATATTGATCAATAAGTAAATCTTACTAGGATGTCTATTGGATTTGCATCTGAGTTAGCCTTTGACCAGAGTAAAAAGCAACAACTCAAATTCCCAACGTCTCGATCACATATCCTATAATTATAAGGGGAAAATATATTACCTGAAATGTGGCTTTTCATGAAGGTGGTTTTACACAAAGAAGTAATAGTCAGTAATTACTACTTCTTCTACTACTACGTCCTATACGTACATGTAGCTCTTTTCAGTCTTTTGTACAAAAGTCACTCTTGTATTACAGGTGCAGACGATTCCTGAAAGGGTTTTCGAGTGCTTCGATGCCTTCGTCAGCCCCGTTGTATTCGTAAATGGTTTTGAAGGGAAGACATTTTCCAGACCCGTGAAAATTAAGTTACCTCATCCTTGCCCCAACAGACAACACACACGGGAAGTACGGTTGTTGTCTTTAGAGAAGAGTGAAGGTAACGATGAACCTAAATGGACAGACATCACAAACACCGTCTTACTCAAGCAGCAGGGAACCTCAGTAATGTTTAGTGTTAAACATTTCTCCGCGTAAGTTCCTCTTTAAAGTGCCATGAACAATATTTTTTTATTTTAAATATGAATTCTAAATCAAGTGAATAGTAGAATGGTAAAATATATTTTGCTTTGAATGCTGTGCTGCTGAGTTAAGGAAGTTTTAATATTCAAAATGCTAATTACATGACGTCAGGGGAGGTATCTGCAATCACTTCTTAGTGGTTGTGAATGGGCGTTGCTACTGATATAGGAAAACAAATTTCTAACATCATTTTATTTCAACCATGGGTATAACACTGATAATTTGAAAAATTTGTTTAATTGTAACAAAAAAATTTGTATAATAATTGTGCCTCCCTTGACGTCATGTAATTAGCATTTTGGATATTAAAACCTCCTTAACTCAGCGGCACATCGTTCAAAGCAAGATATATTGTACCATTCTATTATTCACTTGATGTAGAATTGATATCTAAAATAAAAAAATAAGGTTCATAGGCACTTTAACGGTTATAGCTAAACGCTTTAGTGTCTGTGATTCTGTTGTATGAACTCCCCCCTCCCAATATACATACATCATTGCCTGAATACAAATCTAAGAATAGAAGCCATTACAAATAGCTTTTTATACTATCTTTAGAAATATTATCTAGGGATATGGTAATTTACTAAATTAGCAATTAGCGTTTTAGTAGAGCATACAATAAAAAAATTGTAAAAGCATTTTGGAATATTACGTAACCTTTGGGGTATTACATAACTGTTTTGGCAATCCCTTTATGTAGAACGACACAAATTTTAACAAAAATACAATAGAATACAACACAATACAATTCAATACAACAATAGAACGCAATACAATACAATACAATAGAATACAATTTGGTAGCAATTCGTGTCGTCCTACATGAAGGTATGGCCACTGTTTTGGTTACTGCCGCTCACATCGAATTTTAATCCTATTGTATTTTATTTCAGGAACAGTAGTTTATTTTGTTATTTAATGTTTTTAAAACACAATTGTATTAGTTTTCTTGTCAGTAATTATAGTAATGTTGCATATCTTATGTCCTGTAAAACATGCGATGTTCAGTATGTTGGCTCTACAGTTACCAAATTTAGGCTTAGGTTTAATAATCACAAAAGCCGCATACGAGCACACGCGGAATTAAGTCAATTAGACAAGAGCAAGAATGACTTCATATATCATAACGTTAATAGTACGGGACTTAACAAAGAGGATTTAGTATTTAAGGAAGGACAATGGGCTAATAGGAGAGGTACGTTAAGTTCATCTAGACTCAATGACAATGACTTCTTTTATAGTCAGAACAAGAAACATCGGAACCATCGGTTATACTGTATTTATTTTGTGCACAAGCACAATATCATTGTTGCCATATTCTATCTTATGAAGCTAGCACATGTTCAGTTAATTTGTGAGCGTTCGACTTATTACGTCACTCTATACTATGTGTACATTCGCCATGTTTCAATAGTAATCTAACAATTGTAACGGTTTCTGTCATTCACCCTGATGAAGGCCATTATACAGGGCCGAAATATTGGTGTTTCATTTAATAACAGTATACTGTATGTATGTGTGTGTGTGTGTTATGTTATGTATGTGTATGTGCTTTCTGATTTTATGTTATACGTATAGCAATATAGGGAATGAGGTAAGAGAACGAATCCCCCATACATAAGACTGTTCCAATGATAATTATTAATTGAAATCTATTTTTAGATTAACAGGACACATCCTAGTTAGGGTCCAACCATTTTAACTTTTATCCTACAAGCCACTTCCCCCCTAAAAAAATTCCAGCACATTATCAACAACAAAAAAATATCCTGCATGTATTCTCGAGGAAAAAAATATAATGCAAAAGGACTATCAGACAAGCACCTAGATTTCAAGAGGTAGTGGCTCTGTAGCCAATGTCGTATAGAAGTGTTTCCATTTCAAAACATAAATAACACCGATCTCGCACAGCTCGCGTTTAATTCAAATACGGAATGTTTATGTTCTAAAAGAATATCTGACCTTAAGTTAGATGATTTACCTTGCTTAAATTTACTAGCATCGATCAATAAGATCCCACACCTTTCCAGTGTAGATGTATATCAGCAGTTACCATCTCAAACAGACTTGAACTATTATCCTGCACATGATTTCCATAATAGTAATGAAATTCAATATGCCCTTTCAAATAAACATTTCTCAGCTATTCGTTGTAATATTAGAAGCCGTCTATCAGCTAACCATGATATGCTTCTAAATATGTTAGAAGAATTGAAACATTCATTTTCTATTATTGGATTATCAGAAACAAACATCAATGCTACTAAAGGTAACATTACCATTATACAGCTATTTCTGGATATAAACTTATATCACAACCTAGCTTGAGTAATGCTGGAGGGGTGGGGTTTTATTATTGACGACAAGATACATTTTGTTACAAGAAATGACCTAAGCATAGTTAAGTCTGAATTTGAATCATTGTGGGTTGAAATTGATAACAATGCTCACCACAATATTATATGTGGGGTAACTCTAGACACTCATCAACAAAATTAGCAACCTTCCTGTAAGATATGCAAAAACTTATTGACAATATTTTGCAAAGAAAATAAATACTGTATATTAATGGACGATTTTAATATTAATCTTTTGAATTTTGAAACCCACAAGGACACAGAGCACTTCCTTAATATCCTCGGGACCCAATTTTTCCAACCTCAGATCTTTAGCCCCACTAGAATAACTCATCATTCTGCAACCTTGATTGACAATATATTCTTTAACCCCATGGAATATCATATTTTGAGTGAACATTGGTAGCAGCAGAAAAGAACTATCATGCAGGGAAACTGGAGTTCCTGGCCCTAAAATTGGCGATAACTGACCAGTTTAGAGACTACTTGTATTATTCACCCAAGTTTACGGTTTACACAGATAATAACCCGCTAACTTACATCCTAACTTCTGCAAAACTTAACGCAACTGGTCTCCGATGGGTCAATGAACTAGCTGATTTCAATTTCGAAATTAAGTACAGACTGGGCAAGTCAAATGCGGTGCTGACACACTCCCCTCGAGAGTACCAACAAGCATGGAGAAACTCATTGAGAACTGTACTGAGAGCATTGACCAGAACGTTTTGAGTACTATTGTCTCGACCGTGCAGGAGGGAAGTTACGGTCCGACAGCGTGGTTATCGTCAGTATCAACAGCAGCCCATCTGGAAGAGTAGTTGGAAGTTCCTAATACTGTGACCACAACACAACTTATGACCGCCCAATTGCAACAACAGGATTCAAACATCAGTCGTGTTATTCAATTTAAGGAGGCTGGTCAGAAAATCAGTTAGAGAAGAGACATAAATAATCAGCAATAGTTAGACAGTTATTACATGAATGGGACAGACTTTTTATTGCAGAAGATGGACTGTTGTATCGCAAATCTGGGACAAAGCTTAGGCATACAGTTTATGTTGATTTACATAAGAATATGGGACACCTTGGGTAAGATAGGGTAGTAGGGTTGGCTCGAGAAAGATTTTACTGGCCTTTCATGAGAGCAGATATCACTCACTATGTAACTATAGTGTGTCGTTGTCTCAAGCAACGGAGACCGGCAAACCCAACAAGAGTACCACTGCAGCCAATTGTAACCACAGCTCCTTTCCAGTTAATGTCCATGGATTACCTACACCTGTACCGGTGGGTACCAGTATGTTCTAGTCAGATCATTACACGCGTTTTGCACAGGCCTATGCTACCTGTGATAAGTCTGGCAAAACTGCCGCAGATAAGCTATACAATGATTTTGTATTGCGATTCGGATTCCCGGAGACTATCCACCATGACCAGGGAAAGAGTTTGAGAATCAGTTATTTTATAATCTAGAGAAGCTGTGCGCAATCAAACACTCGCGTACTACGCCCTACCATCCAGAGGGCAATGGCCATGTGGAAAGATTTAATCTCAACATACTACTGCACGACACTCTACACACCATGGAGGATGTACATGTATACGTCGCTTACTAGTGAACAGTGCATTATAGCCCTCAGAAGGATTTTTCTTTTGTAAAAACATTTGATATTTTTGTTTTGCTTTTGAAATCAGAACAACACAGCAATAAGGCTTGACCTTATAAAGTTAAAGTTTAAAGAAACTTTCAAAATGGTACTTATAGTACGATTATACAGTAGAAGAATAGTTATAGCACCCTGGCGTGCGCAACCAGTGTGCTACCAGTGTGCTACCAGTCGGTAACAGATGGCATATGTGTAAGAGTTATGGTGGTTCCCCTATTGTACGTGTTTTTTTTAGAGGAGGAGTGTGTGAGAGAGCCTGGGACTAGCCTGGCTTGGAGTGGCACGTGTCATTATGTAAATGAGCAGTGAGTTTTCGGAAGCGTGTTGGAAAGTGTTGAGGTATCGCTCAAATATAATGTATTACAAACCAAAAACACTGTCTCTTCGATGTGGGACATGTTTTTTTGAGAAAGTAATTCATCCCACATCGATAGCAAGGTGGGAGAAATCAAAGCTTAAAATTGTATGTTGTGCATATCATAAGTACTTTACAATATTCCTGGCAATGTAATACAGCACACAAAACATTAGTTGATTTGTTTTGTCTTTAGCAATTTGTTTTCATTGCACAAGGCCATTACAATATTCGGAGCAATGTTGTATCGGATAAAATGTTTTCTACTAAACAAAGGTAATGATGTATCATGGAAAATACCATAAATCTAGAAACATCAAAAGTAAAAGTAATGCATTAAATGTATATGGGTATGCAATTCGCAAGTAGGAGGCAGTTCCGTAACCCACTTCCGACACATCGCTGAAGTGGTGCAGCTGCAGGGAACACCCAGCCAAGTTCTGACAAGTAAAGTAACATCTAGGCACTCTTACTTCTGCGAGACGTGGCAGACTTCTCTTCCAACAGCTCCAGCGCTCCTGAAGCTTTCCTTCTAACGGTCGATCCCACATCCACTTCTGCCCGCCTTTCCACTGCGATTGTGGATAAGACCTCTCGGTTGTTGGTAAGGAACTTTGTAAGTTTAAACTCCCCCTTTTGCACAGAGGTCCACCTGCTTCCGCAAGTCATTGTTGCGCGTGCCCGTAAAGTTAACGTTAATGTCGCTCTTATCTTCACAGCTATCAACAGTTCCTGTAATCACCCAGCCAAGTGGCCCACGCTGAACTTGGAGCTGACTAGCCAAAGCAACCTCAGCTTTGCGCACTTCCGTTACCTCGTGAGCAGCTTCCACATCTTTCCCTATCACTGATACCTTAGGAATGTCAACATCAGGTACCTCAATATCTCATAGATGGCAATGCTGACTCATGTCAATGTCTCTAGGTAAACATCTCTAATTGATATTGAATCGTCGTGACACTAGACCATCTCTTACAGTTATAACTTCCCCACTGCCGGTAGCCGACTGTAGACAAAGTGTACCACCTCAAATTATTCATCTTACCGCTGCAACAGAGTACTAACCGATAGAGTCACCTTCCTCCCCTGTATGCCAAGTCTTTCCGCGACATCGTGACTGATCAGGGTTGCGCCATATGCATTGTCTAACATTCCATATGTAGTGATGGATTTTCCTTTTGAAGATATCACCTTAACTGGGACTACATGGAGGAGAACTTTCTTTGCTCCCAGCCCTGTCGTAGTGGCGTACAGCTCTGTCCTCCATTGGCTTTGATAATCTTTCAACAACCTCGTATGCTTCCCCTGTCAGAAACGTCGCTAAAAACAACTGTATGCACATCAGTCAGTATTCGGTCCTCCAGATTATCCTTTATTCGATTTCTGAATGTAGGGAAATCGTTCGCGTTGCCTGAGAACTTCACTGGCTGCATTGCTTGGAGCATACTGACTTTCAACAATATTGTTTGTGGGTCATGGGACACTTTGCTGTAAAAATGTTCATTGTTACGATCTGCACGTGGAATAAATCTGCCAGAAACATTCTGCTTAGGTACATCTTTATCCTTTTTCTTACTAGGAGTGTCGACGGGGATTTCTCTGGGATATCCCCTCCCTCTGTCTTGACTGATCTTTGTCATGTTTACGGGGGGTGCACTGGGGTTCTAACAATTCAGGGTTTTGATGGCATTCACTATCAAGCTCAGACCTGGCAACCCAAACTGAAAGAGAAGTCTGTTCTGCTCCTTTCATGTGAGTTTTTTGCAAGGCAGTATTTAATTCAGTATTTATAGAGCTCCCTGAATCCTCAGAGTATTCTTCCTCAGCCATTAACTCGGCTTCTCGCTCAGCCAACTCGACTTCAAATTTCTACTTTCTGACTTCTCTTTGCCTTGTCAAATTCTACATGTATGTCTAATTTCTTCTTTTCCATCTCAATTTCATATTTTGCAGATTACTCAGCATGTGCTGCAGCTAGTTTTTTCATGGCTATAGTTCTCTTAACTTCTTTTAATTTAGACAGACGACACGCTCGACATTTCACTGATTTTCTTACCCATGGTACCCCCTGACTGGATTGTGCTGGCCTCAAGCTGTAAAGAGAGTTCCTGGTTCCTAGGCGATCATGCAAACGGTTCTGACACCGTGAGTTTCTCCCGGTGCCTTTTCTCAACCTCAACTCCTTCCGCGTTCTTAGGATTCGATTTTTCCGACGCGGAATACCTGTTGTATTTCCTCTTCTCGTGTGTCGGCCTTCATTATTTCTTCAAAGTGTTGCTGTCCGTTCTCTGGACCTCTCATCTCCCTTTCCATACTCATTTCTTCGCGGATCGAGAGATTCTACAGTCCTTTGTTTTGTAATTGAGCCACACTTGAGTCTTCACAGCCAACAACAATTCACTACAATGTCTACAATATTTGTACAATACCTTACCTTCTGGATTCGAATGATGTTGATCCCCTAACCCAGAGTCTGTTGTAGTTCGATACGATATCAGTCTGACCGTCCTTTTGAGTTGTTTACGTTTATTTACCAACCCAACAGTACAAACTTCTCCATGCGATGATTCAGATTCGTCGTAAACAGATCAGTATAGACAGTGCAGAAATATTTGCTAAATCCGGAAAAAGTATACAAATAACAGTCAAAATTACACAAAGGGTAGCAAATAGCAAGGTAATCGAACTACTTACAATCCAAACTGGCGGCTAAAGGCTTTCTTATCAAAACACAACACAGGCATACCGAATATTGTAATTGCATTCATTACGTTATAAAACAGTGCTCGGTGGTGACAACACAGGGGATATAAATAGTGGGTCACTGATGAGGGTAGTCTACCAGAACAAGATAAAAATAACATTATGTGTTGTGGAACTAAAAATAATTATCATGAGGCGAGGGCATGGGGATTCGTTCTCTTGTCTCATCCTCTCGGTCAATATCAGTACATTTTCTGCGGATATTTTTGTTTTATATATATTTTAAACATAAAATAGATTGAAATCAAAATCGAACTCGTTAATCAGTAAACCTTCTTTTATTTGGACTCCATCATAGCTGCAGGCATATCAGCAAGGTTTCCCCCTTTTTTTACAGCTATGTCATAGTTGTAGCAACAATAATGGGTACGGCGTTGATATCAAAGATCACGTATGCGTTGTTGCAGAATCGTGGAGCACCGCAAGTTGTTACTTTTGCGGCTTATAAAGTAAGAAACCAAACAAGATCACCCTACACTCTCTCCTTGGTGTGTGTCGCTCAACATAAAGAAGACGAGATACATAAAAAAATGGAAGGTCAGTCTAAATACAATAGCAGTACAAAAAATCATTTATTTTTTCCAGTCCAGAATCCACTGAAATCGCGCGCTATGATTGGCTGTTTTTTTTCTCAACCGGACCGGCTAATTCCAAAGTTATTGACGTGATTTTTACGTAAAAATTGAACATGTTGTATTGAAAGCCTTTCAAAAAAGGGAAAACTGCAGTGATTTGAGTAAAACAATGATCGCACGCTCAAGACCATGCAGCAAATGTATCGCTTCTTGTGCGAACGCACGACTGAATTAAGCTTGGTTCGCACTAGCGACATAAGGATCATAATCATAATCACAAGCTCTTCATGTTCGTTTTGTTTTTAATGCGAATGCTCTTTAACTTCAGTAACATAAGCATGCGCAGTGCAATTATTTGATGAGACCTTTAAAGTGCTACTGCGATCAAATCACACTTTTCCTATTTTCTTCAGCTTCGGAAAGTAAAAGTACTAAATAATTACCATTTCAAATCTTAAGTCGAAATTCCTACCGGAAGTCTGATTATTTTAGCCATACGTTGAGCTCAAATTTACCGCCATTACTCAGATTACAAACGAGCGATCCTTTGTTTAGCGGTCCGTTTCGTGACGTCATCTAAGCAACAGCTACGCGACATGTATACGACAGAGACTAAGAGGCATTTCATAAGGTTCAAACGTTGAGTATAGCTAATTGACTATCTAATTGTAACAGTTTACTCTACAAGCTTCAGTCATCTTTTCGCCAAGGCCACTCAACTGAATCTGCGCTGATCAAGTTGACAGACCAAATTCTGTTTAACATGGACCGTGATCAAGTAACTGGCATAGTTTTCATAGACTTTAAAAAAGCGTTCGGTATAGTTGATCATCAAATTCTCATACACAAATTAAGGATTTACAGAGCTAGGCCTCAAGCTGTGTCATGGTTTGAATCTTATCTTACGGAAAGAAGTCAGTTCATTACCATTGATTCTCAGCGCTCGTCCCTAAGTGTCCCACAGGCTCCATTCTAGGTCCGGTGTTGTTCTTACTCCGGCTTCATAAATGACATACTAGGCTTCTACATGTGAAGAATTGATCAATTGATATTTTTGCTGATGATACTGCCATATCTAGTGGTGCCAATCGGTTGGATATTCCATTGATAGGTTCTCACTGTTACACCCCAACAAAATACTACTTCCATACATAAGGGTAGGTGAGACCATTATAGTAAATCTCTCTCTGCCGTTGTAGATATGGGCTTACATGTATGTGTCGAGCAGTCCCAATCGTTTTGACAACTGCTTGCATAGATTCTCAATGTGTGCCTACCATTCATTAATGAAACGTTATTAGAAGATGCGTGTAAGCTTATAAACGTGTAAACAGATGAAATGTTCCGGCCTATACAGAATCCTTACTTCCTTGAAACTCTGATTTTCACAGAGTTTTTCTAGTTTAAATCTATGCTGCTCTTGCTTTAATGAGAGGGTCTGAATGGGGTTAACTGACTACTGACACACGGCCTTAAAAACAACTGACAACTGACTAATGACGATTTTTTTTACAGACAACTGGCAACCGAAAAATAACTGACAACTGACAAATTTGGTTTTTGTGGGTCAAACATTGTAAATATTCGCTAGTAATTGTTAAGATTAGAAACAAGTAGTAACACAGACTGGGACAGCAGACTGGTTTAATTATTTCTCTTAACACTATATAATACAAGATCAGTAATAGGATACAGTCAATATGAATGGTATGATTAGCATGCTGAATAACTAGGTATTATGTATATATTTACAGAATAATCATGACATCCCCTTTTTTTAGCCAAAGCTTAATAATACGACCAATATTGGAATGATGGAATAGCTGATGGCCTTTGTTATACATATTGTTTATACGTAGGCGTTGAAGCGGATGGGCTTTTTTACTTCCCTCCCTGATCGTGTATGGAGAGGAATGTTTGGATTACTTTGTTCTGTTGTCTCAGAGAGATCTACTTCGATGTCTGGAGATGGAGCAAACTTCTCCTTGGTGATCAATAAATCACGCGAAGTGTCCTTCCGTTTTCAGTCTCTACTATGTATGATCGAGGAAGGTTTTCGACACCCTCAATCACTTTGCCCTTAGTGGACCAGGAGTAACCATTCTGGATTCTGACTGTGTCGGCTGGGTTTAGACCTGGCAGATCTTTTGTGCTTCGATCATAGTATTCTGTTGAGTAGTTGCGAGTATTGACACTGTTTGGCTTTGCGGATGGGAGTGGTTTGAAGGCTGGAGAGGAACTGCCATCAACCCCAGGGGAGGTGCGAAATTTTAGAAGTGCTATGTAGGGATCTTCGTTATCTTGTAGGGCTTTCTTGATCAGTTTTTAACAGTTTGTACCGTTCGTTCAGCTATTACATTGCTTTGTGGATATCTGGGACTTGATGTGATGTGGTCAAAGTCCCACTAATTCGCAAACAAGGCGAATTGATGAGATGAGTACTGTGGGCCGTTATCAGAAATTACGATCTTATGCCATAGCGTGCAAAGACTGACTTCATGTGAGTTACAACAGTTGAACTTAGAGTGTCTGCTAGCAAACAAACTTCAGAAAATTTAGAGTGGTAGTAAACTATTAAAAGGTAGTTCTTGTTTTTCAAATTAAACAGGTCAGTGACTACTTTAACCCAAGGCTGATCTGGAATTTCATACGGAATTAAGTGCTCTTTCTGCTGTTTGTGCCTGTGCTCTAAACATACACTACAGTTGCTTATCATTTCTATAATTTCACTTGCCATAACTGGCCAGAAAAGGGCCTCTCTTGCTCTCGCCTTAGATCTTTCTATACCTAGGTGACCTGCATGGATTTGTTTGCGCATTTCTTGCCGCATTACAATGGGGACGATTATTCGCTCGTTTCTTAAAAGTAAATCGTTCGCAATAGTGATCTCGTTACGGTACTGATAGTATGATTGTACTTGAGGGTCTAGTACTTTCTTGTCATGTGGCCACCCGTGCTGCGCGTATTCCTTGATCTTTTGAAGGCAAGGATCATTTGAGGTTTCTCGCTGAAACTCCAGAAGTTTAGCGTCCTAATCGGAAGATTTGATATTGCAGAGTCAGTGAACGTAGTGTGTCATGTCAGTACTATCTATCTCAGGTATTGACATGCACTTAGGTATGCACGACTTAGTGTATCTGCAACTATCATTTCCTTTCTGGGAATGTAATTCAAATGCTTGTGATCGTTTTCAACGTTAAAACTCTGACCGTAGAGAAAGTCGTTGAAACGTTCGCACGCAAAAACGATGCTTAGAATTTCCTTTTCGATTAGAGCGTAGTTTGTTTCTGCCGCGGTCATTGAACGACTCGCGAATGTTACTGGGCACCAGTTTTCGCCATGTTTCTGCTCTAATGTGGCACCAAGGTCGCTTTTACTAGCATCGGACGAAACCTTAAGGGCCCATTGACATATTCCGTTGCTATGCTCGAAGGAGCAGATGCGATTTTGACCTCCGGTTTTTGCTAGCCTGAGAAAACAGCCAACTCGGATCGGGCGATATGAGTCGGCTGTTTTCTCAGGTTAGTTTTATGCCTGTCCACTACCGGCCACGGCCCGATAGTTTTAATACTTACACATGTTTGTAAGTTTTATTCGTGGTTTTCATGAATGAATGAAGTAAAGTGTTCAAAAGTCGGAACAAGCCTTTTGTCGCTGGAAAATGAAAAGCTTGGTGAAAGAAAATAATACTTGACAAGAAACTCAATCCGATAATTTTGAAGGAATCGTTCAGAACTCGAAAGGCGCCTAACTGTACTTGAACCCAGAGAAAGGGGAATAATTAATAATTTGTACCGAGCAAAAAAGTAACGGCAAGCGAACGGCGCCGCCAACACAGTGATGAGAGAAAGCCGATGAATGGGAAAGCAAACTTGTATTAGCCGAGCTCTTCCCGCTGTTAATAGATTGAAAGAACATCTAGTAAATAGTATCTATAGTTGTCAAATATATAGATCTGAAATGGCTGCTTCCAGCGAGAACATAGCCACGAAACACGAAGAAAAGTACGGCCACTCAAGAAGTCGAGTGTTTTTCGACCGGCAGATTTTCAATTCAAATCGTCCACAAACGGTTGTGATTGAACCTTAATTAAAATACAGGTCAGTTTTCATCCTTAAAAAAGTATTTTTGATGTCGGAAAACAAACTGTTGTGAACGCCACGAGATCAACTTCAAATGAAAGTTGTCGTATCTCGGTCTAATTTTAGCTTGATTTCTATTGGCTCTTCTGTTTGCCGCGAAATGGGTTCCTAGCATGTGCCACACAGTCCGAAGCTCATTCCAGACAATCAAGCTAGCTCATTGCAGACTGGAGTATTCAGCCAAGCCCAAAAACTGGCCATTGTCGGATGAAATAGGAGAAAATGCACATCCTGTTCGACCAATTATCGTAGAGTTTACTGTAACAATAGTTCTGCAACTATTTCACGACCACAAAACAGGCACTTTTACTTATGCGTTAATTTCTTAACTTCCGGTTTCTAAAAATCCTAAACATTTCGCGCGCTTTCACTAAATACCAAGTTTTTTCTCGATAGATTGTTGTTGACCACGTTCTCCACAAAATCGAGCATGGATTTTGAAAACCAACAGTAAATGCCAAAGTTATGGCTTTTCATTCGCCAAAAATGCTTAAAATTGGACTGAAAAGTGTTGTAAAATCTTCATTTTTGTCGTAATGGCAAACGTATGCTCGGTTTTATGCGCCTTTATTCGTAGGATCGGAAAATATTCATAAATTACTGGTATATCAAAAATCCTTGGAGAGTTTAGAAATTTTCTGATTTTGATGACAAAAGCAGATCGAAGCTCTACGGCAAGAAAACTGACATCCTACCTTCAGTACAAGAAGAAATTGGAAAGAGCATAACAGCCGCCACCAAGATTCACACAAATGAATCATTGACAGCTTATCGCAAGAAGCTATTTGGCCGAATAAACAAGTTCAAGAACGAGCGTAAATTCAAATATCTTTGGACCACAAACGGCAAGATCTTGCTCAGAGAAACAGACACTTCGCTAACACACGGGTTTACAACTCAAGACGAATTCCAGGAGTACATAGATTCACTTTAATCTGATAAGTACTGTCCATTCAAATGCTTTGATATTTATATTTATTTAGAAGATTATTATGTAATACAACATGATTGCAGCAACCCAAACTCAAATTTCATTTGACTTAATATCTCACCTACCATTTCACAATCTTAGTGAAAGAGATTTTCAGGCAGTAACCGGTCATTGGCACTTTGATCTTAATATAATAGACAATGATCTATACAACTTATCTCCTAATCCTGATAAATTTGACGATGTAGACCCTGACTTAATACTTACTACTCCAGTCTCAAACTATTATTCTCTAGCTCAACTAAATAATGTCCTAGATAGATCTAATTCTAATAGTTTATCCTTTTTCCACTGCAATGTCAGAAGCTTAACAAAGAATTTAACTCTTTTGAATGACATATTATGCTCTCTCAATAGAAAACCTGATATTATAGCTGTAACTGAAACTAAATTAAACGACCAAACCATATCCAACATTAACCTAGTTAATTATAATTTTCTTCACACTGATTCAGTCACTATGGGTGGTGGAGCTGGAATATATATTTCTAAGCAACTGAAATCAATCCCAAGACCAGATATACAATTTACAACCTCGCTAGTTGAATCATGCTGGACAGAACTTGATACAGGTGCAGGGAAGTAAATATTATGATTGGATGCATTTATAGACACCCCAAATCTAACTTATCGGAATTTACTATTCAGTTAGAAGAACTTATTAAACAATTTAATCAACAAAAATACCAAGTCTATATCTTAGGAGATATGAATATTAATTTCCTGAAGTATATAGATCATTTGCAGACTGAAGAATACCTTGATATGCTTTATACTAATAGCTTTCTTCCATTAATTACTAAACCAACACGATTAACTGACCATTCAGCAACCTTAATTGATCACATTTATACAAATGCGCCTATTCAAGATATTACAGCTGGCATTGCTACAGTTGATATTTCTGATCATTTGCCTATTTTTTGTTTATTAAATACATCAGTCAAAAGATTTAATACTAATCGTTATATTAGAGATTACAGTAAATTTAATAAGGATCAATATTTAGCTGACATAGATTCTATTAATTGGCATTCTATTTTTAATGACAACAATGATTTAAATGAAAAGGCCATTAAAACAATCAATGCAATTGATAATATTGTCAATAAGCATGCTCCAAAAAAACTTGCTTCTAGATCTAAAAGAAAAGAGTTAACTAAACCCTGGCTAACTAAAGGAATATTAAAATCAATTAAAACTAAACAAAAAATGTATCGTACACACTTCTTATCTAAAAATACTACCCTAATTAAAAAATACAAACAATACTCAAACATGCTTAACCGAATTAAAACTAAATCTAAGAAAGACTATTTTACTAGATCATTTCAAATGTATAAAGACAACCTGAAACATACCTGGAAATTAATAGGCACTCTCATCAAGCGTAAGATGAAAGGCCACTTATGCCCAGCCAGACTTGTTATAAATGGAAAAACATACACAAACCAACAAGATATTGCTGAGCAATTCAATTCCTACTTTACCAATATAGGCCCAAACCTAGCTAATGCAATCGAGCATACTGATGAAGATCCAACACAATATGTGAATAACTCACCTGCCTCAAGCTTTTTTATGTCACCTGTCTCTGAAGATAAAGTATGTCAGCTATTCTCTAATTTAAATGATAACAAAACATCTCTACTGATACCCAACAAACTAATAAAATTTGCAGCTCAACCTCTTTCTGTAGCTTTTACTAAAATTTTTAATGAATCTATCTTAACAGGCACTGTACCTAGTATATTTAAAATGTCAAGAGTAACCCCTATTTATAAAAATGGCATAGTAACTGATCCTGGTAATTATAGGCCCATAGCAATATTGTCACCCTTCACTAAGGTCCTTGAAAGGATTATTTATGATCAACTTATTACTTTTTTAGATAAACATAATATCTTATCTAAATATCAATTTGGATTTCGAAAAGGACATTCCACCGAGCAAGCAATCCTTGAATTAACTGATAAATTGAAAACATCAATTGATGGTAAACTTATTACATGTGGATTATTTTTAGATTTTTCAAAGGCCTTTGATACTGTTAACCACAATATTCTATTGAAGAAACTTTATAAATATGGCATCCGAGGAATTCCTTTTAATTGGTTTACCAGCTATTTAGAGAATAGACACCAATATGTTAAAATAGGTGATACTGAATCCAGCCCCAAAAAGGTTATATGTGGTGTCCCACAAGGTTCTACACTCGGTCCTCTTCTTTTTCTTCTTTATATAAATGACATTTAAAATTCATCAACCAAACTTTCTTTTAGAATGTTTGCTGATGATACTAATATATTTTTTGCAAGCAATAGTACAGGTGAACTTGAGTCAGTTATGAATGAAGAACTGAAACTTGTCTTTAAATACTGTGCCTTAAATAAGTTATCAATAAATTATAAAAAGTCTAACTACATGATAATTACAACTCCTCAAAGGAAAAAAATTGATATTGATATTCTGAATCTTCAAAGAAATAAATCTATTAAATACTTAGGTATATATATTGATGAACATTTAAACTGGAATGACCAAATCAAACATGTTAACAATAAAATAGCAAAAAACCTAGGCATTTTATATAAATTACGAAATTACCTGAATCTACATATGCTAAAACAGCTTTACTACTCACTTATTTATCCATATCTGAATTATGCTGTCTTGAGCTGGGGTAATACATATAAAAGTAAACTCACAAAACTTCGTACCAAGCAAAATAAATGTATTCGTAGTATGTTTTTTGCACATAACAGAGAAAATACTGACATATATTATAATATGCTCAGCCTCCTTAAGTTAGAAAATATTTTCAAATTAAAGTCTGCAGTTTTTGCTCACTCCATCAGCAATAATGCATTAGGAATTCCAACTGTATTTTCTTATTTCCTAACACCAGTTTCAGCTGTTCACAATTATAACACCAGATATGCTGCTAAAAGCAATTTTTACATACCAAAAGTCAGAACAAATTATGGTAAATTCACCTTTAAATACTCTGCTTCGAAAATATGGGAAACTGTCCCTCTTAGACTTAAAAACCTACCCAGCAAATTATTTAAACAAAAATACAAAGCATACCTTCTAAGTTGTCAGTCTGCCTGATATTAAATATTCATACAGTCTACCAATGTTCTTTAATAGTCAATATTTATTATGTCTCTCCACTTGTGTCAATACTATAGCAATCTGATATTACTTTTCTTAATATTTTTCAGCTATATCTTTCAGTATTATAATCACCTTTAATGTCTGTTCAATGTACATATAAATATTTATTTCTGTTAATTTACTAGTATTATTTTAGTGATTAATTGTTATCTCATTATTATCTAGCTATCGCACAAATATGTTTATGCTTTCTTTTCTTTCCTTTTTCTCCTTTTCTGCTATATTGTATATACTGAGCTCAGATATTCATAATTTATAGTTACACATAGACAGTAGTCAACTCGAAAGCCTCGGCTACTTTGACTACTGCACACATATTCCTATCATAGCTCTCTTTTAATTCTATATTATTATATTACTTATCTTAAAATACTTTAGATTTTGCTTACCTGATTATGTAAACAGTGTGGAAATAAAATTGAATTGAATTGAATTGAATCATGACGTCATTTGATGACGTCATCAGACTACACGGCTTTACCCTAGGAGTCACCTTGACAATAATTATTGCCCACCCTTTAATTTTCCGGGTTTTACGAGGCTTCAAACTTTCGCTAGCAACGGCCGATTTAAATATGTCAATGGGCCCTTATAATTAATTGGAAGTTTTGGGTCGAAGTACTTGAGAACCGGGCTATCCGTTATCATCGACTTTTTCTGTGGCGTATCAAAAGACCACATCACGTCTTTTTCTAGTAATTCTCTGAGTGGAGCAGTGACTTCGGAAAGATTGGCCAAAAATTTTCCGAGATATGTAACCATGCCGAGGAATCTTTGAAGGTCGGACTTGTTTTCTGGAGTAGGCCTGTCACGAATCGCAGATATTTTCCGAGGGTCGGCTTAAATTACGCCTTCTGAGGTTAATAGGTGCCCGAGATATGTGATTTGGTTTGATCCCAAAACGCACTTATATGTATTCAACTTTAGACCGGAAGAACGAATACGAGATAAAACATTAAGGCGCTGGTCGTGGATTTCTTTCGTTTCACCCTGACTACGATGTCATCTTGCGCATTTTGCACAACCTTCTAATCCTTCGATTATTTCTGTCACTTCGACTTGAAAAAATTCCTATGCGCAATTAATTCCAAACGGAAGACGCTTGAATTTGTATCGACCATATGGTGTGTGGAATGTTAACAACAGAACTTTCTTCGTCAAGTTTAAGCTACCAGTATCCTGATCATGAAGACGCATCTAGCTTTGAAAAATATTTGGTGCCTGCCATTTGAGAAAAAAATATCTTCGGGAGTAGGTAACTGATAATGTTGCCGTTTGAAAGCTTGATTATAAAGGTAGCGAGGATCAAGGCAAACACGCAACTTTCCATAAGGTTTATCAACTATCACAAGATTCGACACCCAATCAGTAGGTGATTCGACCTTATCTATGACACCTAGGCGCACCATGCGGTCTAACTCCGCTTTTAACTTATCACGCAATGCAAAAGGAACTTTCCTAGGCGCTTGTATTATTGGGGTAAACTCGCCATCTACTGTAAGGTGGTGAACTCTAGATAGACTACCAATTTCACCAAAGCAATAATTGAACTCATTTACTAATTCCGAGTAATCACAATCTACAGTCATTACACGATTGATTCAGCTTTCTGCAAGTGTTCAGTCCTAAAAGTGGGACCGAGTCCATTTTGGCCACTATGAACAGAACTTGAATATCTTGATCTCTATTATTTAAGGTGATGATGCATTTACCAACAACTGGTATGCTGGTGCTGTTATCCCTTCCAAAATGTGCATGCATGCGGCATGCATATATGCATGCACGCATGATGCATGAACATTGGCCTCTGTGCATGCATTGCATGCATAATGCATGCACTGGCTGCATGCATCATGCATGCATTGGCTGCATGCATGTGCATACATGCAGCAGGGTACACGTATGAGAATTGTGGCACATCTGCACTGATGCATGGCATCAGCAGGGTGCATGCATGCACAAAATAGATTCATTAATCATTAGAGTCCGCTTCACAATATTGCTTGAAGAAAAATAATTTAGGTAGGAACCAAATCCTACTCGTATAGTGGTTACAATAACAGACAAGTTTAATTAAATTCTAGTTAATACACAACCAAATACTAACTACAAACTATTTTGGAAGCTATTTTAACTAACAGGTTTCAAGTAATTTTGGTTGATAAATTGATTTTAAATCGCTAAGAATGTATCAACACAGTTTTTGAAAATGTTTGAACGATATAAAAAAAAAAATATTTATAGAGCGGCTTTCTCTTGACTGTCCAAAATAATCAACAATTACTTTGCATTTAACTTGCATATATTCTAAGCAGGATTGATGTGATTACTTTGCGTTTGGTTTTAGGATAGTCAAGTGAAAACTGCTCTACTGAAGGTTGCTAAAATTAAGAAAGACTAGTAGATATCACGTGCTATTCTTACTGTGCTATTCTTACTGTACTAAAACACTTGCCACACTGTAAGTAACAATGTTAATGGAAGTGTCCTTAAAGAGGTAGAGATGATAGCATACATCATTTTAGCATTGACGCCACCATGCTATCATCTCTATTGTGACTCCATTTCCGGCTCTCTATTGCCACTTGTCCTATCACTCTGTTTATGACATAGACATCGTCTGTCTTGGGGTAGACTGACTTCGGGAAATCTGAAAGAATTTACAAATGAAACAGGATTACGGGCAATTAGCCAGGATTTTGTGAGGGATTGCATCAGCGAGTCCATGTCGGAAACAATATAATTGTTTGATATGTCCAGATGAACAAAGAGCAGTACATACATGTACCTTTTATCAGCATAACCCTTCGTCGAATTTTCCAGTTTCCTTGGACCCTGTTAGGGTACATGTTTCTCTTTCTTTTACAAGGAAGAGGGCAGCAGCTAATATCCTTGCTGCCTTTTTGATATCCTGTGCTCTGGCTGCCCTTGCTTTCAGATGGGCAGGTGTCGTGTCCAGTGTTACCTGCCCATTACTTGGTGGTTTGACTTCTGAGGTGCCTTCCTTCAGGGTATCTCTTGGGTACTCTTCTTTGGCGTACGTTTTGTTGGCGTACGTTTTGTTGGCGTACGTTTTGTTGGCGTACGTTTTGTTGGCGTATGTTTTGTTGGCGTACGTTTTATTGTAATACATGTGTGTTTTGTTGGCGTGCATTTTGTTGGCGTAATTTTTCGACTCTTTGGGGTACTTTTGGGAGGGGAACCTTTCTTTGGCGTACGTTGTTTTAGTGTATTTCTCTTTGGTGTGCTTGTGATCCTTTTTGGACTGCGTATCATAGATGGCGAAGGTGTTGTCATATACTTTAAATAAAGAAACGTTCTGTTGTTAGTGACTTTATTAGAAAGAGAAAAATATATAAAAGCAATGTAAAATAGGATCAGATTCATTGCCTTGAAAGAATGTGACAAACTCTTAGCAGTAAGCACAATGCTCATTTCTCCTGTGCAGAATTTATGGCATTAAACACTGATCTGGAAAGTTGTAGGGTTTAATGTATCTTCAACAAAAACTTTGATTTTTGTACTTACAGAAAAATGTTTGTGCATTTCCTCCTGCTAGCTATCCACCCCTGCAAAGATTAGGGCACTTGATTAAACAAAATAATTTCAAACTTTTAGAGTAATTATACAAAATATAATGACTACAGACAATTGATGATTTAGTGAACAACTGTTAAAATGGTGTCTCCATATAAATGGGGTTGTCAATTTGCATGCAATTGCCGTATTTGGGCAAGAAAATAGTATGTTGTCCATATTAAACCGGTGTCCATATTGAGCAGGCAAACCTAAAAGAAAATATATGTGCCAGGACAAAAACTGTCCATAAGAGCCAGGTGTCCATATTAAGCAATGTTCGTTAATCAGAGTTCCACTGTAAACATGAATACTTATCAGTTTGGAACCCCACTCTACAGACACCCGGTTAATATGGACACCCGGTTATTATGGACAGGTTTTATGTCCCTACGAAAAGCTCATTCGTTTTCTCTTTTAAAAAAAACGCTATATAAGGACACCCAGTTAATATGGACAGCATACACTTTTTTTCGTTCCCAACTGACACATTTTCATACCAAGTTAACCCCGCTCTACAGACACTTTTTTAACCAATGAGCTGGTCTCTACATTACATGTACCTTTCACCACTGTCTTGTGTTATAAAATGCCAGAAAGCCGCCTAATTACATGTAGTTATCTTCTTGTTGTTGTTGATGATAATAAACGCAAATTATTGATGTTATTTGCATGAGCTGAGCCCGCTTAATATGGACACCCTGTTAATACAGACACTTGCATGTCGCTTTGGTGTCCGTATTAACTGGGTTCCACTGTAAATATTAAAACATACTTTGATGAAGCAGACCAAGGTCTTGCCGCTGTCTTTGAAGCGTTTCCTTGATAACCACACAGTCCTGAAATTAGTGCAGAAACTATTTTTTCTTTGATACTCCAATTTACATGTAATTAAGTTAATTTATTATCCAAAATAGGAACAGTGTTTTTGAGAATGGATGTACATGTATATAAATTTATATACATAAATATACAACTGTTTTCAGAAACATTGTCCATATAAGGATAGTAAATAGAAAAAAGATAAAAAGGACAAAAATATTAAAAGAGAGAACAACTCAAGGTATTACTAAGGGGTGAGGGCCCAAAATAATTTTCCAGATACTTTGCTTTATATCAAAAGTTGAATGTGCATTAATCAGTTTGACCCGGTTTTTAGCAATTTCTGTGCACATATGATTTCGTAAAATCACAGGCGAAGTTGTTATGAAGCATTCTTTCCTGCCAATTTATCAAAACACTCCTATCATATTTCGGAATTGTACATGCCGAATTAGGTACAGACGGGCTGTCATGTTGCAGTTTCATAATTCAACCTTATGAAGCATTATGCAAGAATTACTTGGGATTTTCTTTGGTTACCGCTCTTTTGTCAGCATTTATCAATTACATATATAAAAAAATCCAAGCTTTTGAAGATCAGAGCTGTTTTTCGTCATTATGACCGCTTTCAACCAGAAACAATGAATCCATATTTTCTGATTGAGGGCATTGGTGTTTTTCTCTGCTAATGCTATACATTGATGCACAGGGGGATGCTACCTATATTTTTGAAATTCTGGAGGCAAGGAAGGGGTTTCGACATTTGGGCAAATTCATTCAGAGTTCTTTAGCATCTGAATAGGTTCCCCCAGAAATGAAATCAGCTATTAGTTCCAGAAGAATAAAAAATGAATTTGGTCTATCTTAATGCATGACATGGCTGTGTTTTATAATTATTTGGAGGAGTTTCATAAGTAGAAGGTTTGTCTGTAGCTGTTTGTTTCAACAAACGAGAGGAATGTTTTGCATATAATCTACGATACAGTCACTCACCTAACAGCAAGTATTTTTGGCAGTATCTGACTTTTTGGCAAATGAAGCCATGAAGTTACATGCCTCATCCATTATTGAAATTTGTGCATCCTCTTTCTTCAATTTTGTCTTTTTAGGTTGTGTTCCAGTCTCCTTTTTTGTGTCCTTATTAGGCATGCTATGTTTTTTACAGGTGGGGTGGTCTTCTTACATATACAGTGTAGTTGCACCCCTTTTGTGTCCTTTTTGTGCTGTTGGATTGAGGTATGCTTTTTCAGCAGCAGCTGTTGTTGCTATAAAAATAAAGGCATTATTATATTACTGACATAACTTGCAGAAAATATTCCTACCTCTCCCAAGGAGGGCCAATCATTTGGTACCCCCCTCCCTCCAGAATTTCCAAGACAGAAATATAGACACAGGATGAGAATTTGCCACCCCCAGGAAATGTTGCTATTTGACCTCCCCCCTCCCCCCAGGAAATGTCAGCTGCCTGCCATGGGGATGGATATTTTCTGGAAATACACATTATCTGTGTAATAAATTGTTACTGAACAGTTTTATAGAGTATGGTTCCCTATCACACTGAGCTTCAACATTCCAATGGACAAGACAAAAAATGGTGATG
This sequence comes from Actinernus sp. WN-2022, assembly GCA_030867875.1. Lineage (NCBI taxonomy): Eukaryota > Metazoa > Cnidaria > Anthozoa > Actiniaria > Actinernidae > Actinernus > Actinernus sp. WN-2022. The sequence goes on from JAOWCC010001679.1 coordinate 22,852,703, forward strand.
AAATTGTGACATCAACTTCTCCAAACTAACAAAAACGTATACACTCTACCAACAACCCAAAAACATAGGTACGCGTGGCGTCCTGAAGCTAATTTGCTGGTCAAAAACTTTCATTTGTTTTGAGGTTCTTGCAGCGGCCTTTGGAAAACCAAATTTTGAACCTGTTGTTCTTCTGACAGATTGATATTGGCAGATTTCTCATACATTGACTATAAAATTATAGCCAAGCCCATTTAATTTTAGCTAAACCCATTGCAAAAAGCCCTGACTATAAGCTATTTTGCATAAATGCAAATTAGCTTTAAAACTGTGAAAAGGTTTACAACATGAAACGTAATTAGTATAGGTAATCATACGGTTTCGAGTGCAATTTGGGATTAATTCACACTCGTGTGTTTTTCAAAGAGCTCAAATTGCACTCGCCCGCACTAAATTGCACGAGAAATCGTATGATTACTTATTAATAATATACATGAAAAAGGAAGTGACGACACTAATTAAATTTGTTGTTCAAGGGCGAGTGACCTCACGTGAGTGTTTTATTCCAACTGATTGGCTCTTACACAAATAGCAACCCATAATACCACAGTCTGCAAAGACAAATTCTTCGGTAGGAAATGCACGTTTTTAAGCTAAAATTTTGCTTTAAACCTATATTTCAGCCGTAATTAGGCTAAGTTGTTCTGTTTAAGTTCACTTCAAGTAGTTTAATCGGAGTCGGAATCGCTTTCAAGGATGTTATAGCGTCGTTTGCAAGGAGGAATTGAACATGGCGAGGACTTGTTGTTGAAGTTGAACGCTACTTTGCAGTTATTGAAAGTGTTCATGAGGTTCTGAGCCTGAGATCCCATCATCATTGGATTCATGGAAAGGGCCGTGTGTGAGGTCGCATTGCTGTTAGAAGCCGAAGGGCTGGCCATTGACTGTACTGGCATTCCACTGCGAAATTGTTGTGCAGAGGGCAGGAATCCAGGCCCAGGGTGGCTTTGCAACGGGATGGCGTTCTGTGTGAACTGATGGTTGCCTTGGAGAGGAACTAGTTTATTTGAACTGTTGTTACGTCGGGAAATGGCCATAGAAAGTTCGCACTGTTCCTGTTCGTTGGTTTCATCATAATCGTCGAGCGACTGCACGTTTCGGTGTCCCGTCACCTTCGCGATTCCTGATCGCTCGAAGTTTGCACTCTTCAGCTTACTAACCACAGTCTTCCTGGCACTGTGATTAGTAAACCTCTTCTTGCTTGTCTCAAGGGCCGTTCCTTCTACTATGTTCTTCATCATGGAGTTGATTTTATTCACTCCCATCGGCTGGACTTTGTACCAATTAAACCACGTCGTTCGCTTTCCTGTTGTGTTTTACCGAGAGGTAAAATGGCCCAGTGTTCCGTAACTGAACTGGTCTTCGGCTTACAAACTCTTTGAACAGAGCAACCGGACATCTACTTCCACCAATTGAAAACATTCTCGGCTGGAAATCCCTTGTTTTTGTGGAAAGTCCGCCCTGCCTGGTTTTGGTTGGCCCCTCGGCGAATTCCACGTATTGAAGCCCGTTGTCAGCCTTGCAGATACGGAAGTCATCCATTCTCATGTCATGGTGCTCCTGGCGACCCCTCAGGCCAAAATGCTGGGTGAGTAGCCACCACATTGTATTACTTAATGCCTCTGGAGTTTCACTTCCGTATTTGCCTTCCGTCCAAAGCACTTCCTCTTCTTCTACGGTAAGTTGTCTTGCCTTGTTTGGGCGCTTTCCGCGGCCGGCTTGACGAAGCAGTTTCGCTTTTCCCTCCAAAACCATCTTCGAGGAGTGAAATTCCCGGTCCCGTATCAGGGAAAACTTATATCCCTGATCTTTTAGGTGTCTGTCGAGTGCTGTTAACATCACTCTGAGGCTGTCGGGCTCGTAGTCTAAGCCGTTTTTTGTTTTAACCTCGGCGTAAAACCTCTCCAGCAAAACATTTAACTCGCTCGGTTCAAATTTCTCCATTTCTTGTAAAATTTCTTTTTGCATACACCATTTTTCCCACACCGATAGCCAGAAAGCTGTACTTTTAGTTGTATTTTGGTTTTTGGAACCATTTTTTAGTTCTTGAATGGTTTCATCAGTTGCTTGGGCAAATCTTTGATTTTCAAAAATGGCAGCCATTTTTTTGCTTGTTTACCAACAAATTTTCAGCAATAATTGTCTATTGTTAAAAGTCTGATCTGATTGGCTGTCCTTGTTTTTGCATTGTTTCACTAGCCAATCAGAATAGTTAAAGTTTGTAATTTGCACTGCTGGTATTACACTTTTTTGCACTGAATTACACTTTTTGCACTCAATTACATTTGAACTGCACTGCTCTTAGCCAATCAGAATCGAGAAATTTTTTCATGTATATTATTAAATTATGAAACTAACCCTATCCCAGTTCCCCCAAAATAATAATAGACCAAAGATTATTTTTAAAGTTACCTGCTGTCAGAATAAGAGTGGATACAGCTTTCCATCAGCCACAGCTATAACTTTCTCATCCTTTATTAAATCTGGTAGACGTCCATCTAGTTTTGCAATGTTGTCATTTCTGACAGCACTGAATGTTCCCAGCCATTGATCCTCCCACAAAATAATGGTGAAACCTTAAAAAAGAAAAACAAGGAAACTAACATTAGTTGCTGTGATGTTCTACTGGGCTCAGCTATTGAAGTATACCTTAAATGCCCAGCAAGGAGCTAATGGGCAGACAACATGTCGACATGAATATTAAAGTCCCCTGTTATTATCAATGTTCTTCTTAAATAATAACCCAGTCCCACCACCTCTGCGACCAGAGCGATTATGATGTAGAAATTTGTGGGTTTCCTGAGGAACAAACTCGAGCTTTGCAGCAGTATCATTTCCACACAGCCAGGTCTCTGTAAAAGCGAACAGGTCGGCGTTTGACGAGTAGATAAAGTCCAGTAGATCGGCAGACTTGGATTTTTCAGAGCGAAGGTTAGCAGAACAGAGTAACATTTGCTGTTGTTTAACAGCCGCTAACAATGGAAAGCGCTTGATTTCCATAAGGTTGTTTGTTTTGCCACTGGCAGAGGCGTCAAATTGAATATTTACTTTCCCAAAATGCAAATGGCTTCATTCCAAAAGGTTTGTAGTTGTATTATCAAGAGAACTACCGTCCCACTGGTTTAAAGATATTGAATTCCCTCTCAGCCCCAAGCATGTAGATATCAGCCTCTGCTTCCTGCAGCCAGCACGGCAGTCGAGATAAGCCAAGTTCAGTTAACGTCTTCCATAGTGATGCGTGGAGTGGTTTTGGAGAAAAGTAGATAAAATAGAGTCCAAAATTGGTCTTGAGTAGCTCAAAATTATTAATAAGCCTTTAGAATCGAATTTTGGCTAATAAAAAAGGTTGAGATGCAATATTTAAAAAAGCATACGTCGAGCCGTTAAAAATACGTGTGCTGCCTGTGAGGCGCTCAACAATTCTCAACCCGGAACAACTAAGGCCATATCACAATTTTTATTATTTTATTATAATAATGTTGTGTTAAGTAAATCATGAAGCGCAAGTGCACTCATCTTCGCTCGTGTTCTTACTCGTTTGAGTTATAGTTCATCCTAGTATTTTTGGACAACCAGTACATGTGTTATCCTATGGTATCCTGGCTTACGTGAAGTTGCTCATGTTTATTCGATTTCTACTTTCGTGCAATCCTGTTCTACTTGTGTTTACAACGCCTAAACAAAGATGTATTCAAAGACAAGTTCTGTTATTTTATTGTTCTGTGTTGTGCGTCTTTCAAGAGAGAATTAGTTTTCATGTTCGATTCTCCGCTGATAAATCTAGATCGTGTGGCGGCTCAATTCAGTGCAAATTTCCTTTTTTCGACCTCCAGCAGAAAGAAAACACAATGGCTTCGTTCGTAATTAGGAGCCGTTAGTCCAGCTTTTCAATGTCGGGAACTGGCGTCACAAAATGGAAGATTTGAGACGCGATTAAATAGAACAATTATTTAATTCGAATACATCTTTGCATTTTTAGGGTTTAGTTCCCCTGCGTGCAGCTTCTTGTTACTCTGGCGCTGCTACGTGATGAGCCTGTGCATGCATACTTTCGTAGCCGATTTGACTGGTTGTGCGTGTGTACTAACAGTGATCTGACTGTGTGCATACTACTGAATAATGATGTGAACACAGGTAGCCCGAAAATACTAAAACACAGGTAACCCGAAATAACTAACCTAGGGTATTAATATGAAGACTGCAAGGCTGATGTCATGATGATTGTATTCTCGTTTGATGAGGTGCTTATCCTAGGGTTCCCTAGGATAACACAGGTAGCCCGGAAATACAATGAGGGTACCACACTGATAACACAGGTAACCTGAAACAACTATAAAGAAGATAAAACAATTATTAAGTGGGTTACTTGAAGTCACTCGCGTTCTACTTGTGTTCACTCGTTTTTTACTCATGTTCTGATTCGTGTAGAATTTTAGATGAGATCGATTGTATGTGCGTACTTTCGCATCTGATTGTGCATTCGTAATGTGCCACACATGCAGGTGTATGAGCACAAGCGCGCTAAAAAAGATACGCCGGAGTTCAAGCTGCGTGCAGCTTCTTGTTATTTAGTACTTTTACTTTTACAGAAGCTGAAGAAAACAGGAAGTGTAATTTGAGCGCAGTTGCACTTTAAAAATGGCGTCTTTCTTCGAGCGCCGCCATTTTGGAAATGAGGCAAACAACAAGAGGAGTTGGCACTAGTCTTTTATTGGTCAGGAACCTATTGTGTTCTAGATCTGATTACGATTATATCGCTATGTTTAATCACGTGAAACATAGGCGACATAACCACACTTATATACATAATCGTAAACATAAGAAAATGGTCGATGATTTTTTTATGTTTATGATTATGTCGGCCTTATCATAATGTAGTTCGCACTACGACATAAGCGACATAAGATCCCTATGTTTGTGCCTAGGAACTACTATTATGATGCTTATATCGCTAGTGCGAACCAAGCTTTAACAAAAGCAAGTACGATAAATTGAATTGATAAGGAAATTAATAAAAACGTTACAAACCCGGTAGATAATATATATGTACGAATACATCACAAAGATGGTACAAATACGAGTCAATAGCACCGGTTATGCTTCCACTACATTAACCGCCATATCATAAAATATGTATAATCTTACTATGACAATATTTGTCTTTCAAGAGAGCCAATACCAGTGTTTAGGATGGTCAACTGCGTATGACGATATGAGGAACGAGGAGAAGGCTTACCATGAGTTTGAGACTGGTTTGTACCAAGAGCAGCGACATCCAACTTATCTAAAGTAAGAAACTTGTTTTTACTCGGGCCAGGCCTTTGGCCGGAACGAGTCAGAAATCGCAAGTCTTTTTTATTTTTTGTGTCGAGGTATTTCGCCGTCGACCAATCAAAAAGCACTGTGCACGTGAACATGGCAAACTTTGTGGAGTGGGGGACTGGACATTGATCAGACTTCGCAAATACGAAGGGTTTGAATGCGAGCAAAGACGAAAGTGTTTTGGGCCATTTTTAGCTATTATTTTGCTAAAACCAAATGTTTCTTCGACTGAAATGCTAAGATGTTGAGATTTTCTAGGGCTGACAAAAGTTTTACGGACTTTCGAGGGAATTTTACGACATTTTACGACAGGATAACTGGCGCTCCTGAACGCACGTGGACCAGTAATAATCGACATATGTAAGTAAACAAATGATATAAACTTTTATTACCAGCTATTAGTAGTGTCGTGTTTATTCGTGCCTTTTAAAAGTAATGGCTTAAATATATAGTAAATGGCCCAATTTTTCAGTTCGGACCATGTTTACGATCTAAGCTTATATAGTTACGACTTCATCGTCAACTTAGGTGTTGTAAACTTCACATGAATACCCCGCAACTTGGATCATTAATAATTCATTTTCTCACATTTTCATACAAACCTTCTAAAATCGTAACCCACCAAGTTAAAAAAACCTAACCATTTCCGACCAAAATCATTCATAGAACGACTCTGCATACACCTGCACTATAATGGAGAATTTACCACAGTTTAGCACAGTTTTCGAGTGATATTTTGAAGTCGCGGGGTATTGTATAGTTGTACCTTTAGAATGACGCAACCCTAAATATTCACAAGGGATATAGCTATTATTAGCTAAAGGAAAAGTTACATGTATGCTACAATATAATAGCACCAGTGCTTGGACAGTGAAGTTATAAATAATATTAACAGTCCATTAATCCTACTGAAAAGCATTGATTGCTAAGAATGTTGAAAAGTATGGGTTGGCAAACCCTGCTAAAAAGAAATGTTTTCTAAAATACTAGCCTGCGTAGCAAGCCCAGGGGGAATTGGGAAGAGGAGGGAAGAGGGAGGGAATTGGAAGAGGGGGGAGGGGGAATGGGGAGAGGAAAGGGAAAGGAGGAGAGGAAAGGGAAAGGAGGGCTTGCAACGAACCCCCCGTTTTTTCCCTTACACCCCCACATTATAAATTCATTTTCAGTGTCGTCTGACATGTCATCTGTCAAAATCAACCAATCAACTTCCTTGTTTCTGTCTTACAAATGTTTGACCTTCGGTGCGAAGGAAGTTCAAAATGACCCCAAGGAAAAACGAAGAACAGAGGTCAAACATTTGGGCTAGAAAATTGATTTCTGCATGGATTTTCACCAAATAAACACTCTGCAACCTCTGGGGTACCATACTAAATTTACAGTGGGAAATTGTGGCTTAAACATACGTTTTTCGACACGAAAAAACACAATTACACTCCCGTTACTAAGTATTTATAAAACTCTCTAGAGTCTAATGCCTCAAAATAAAATACAACTTCGCAGCTTCTGGTCCTAAAACGGTAGCTATCCTGAATTGCTTGACATCCTAATCGTAAATAATATACTTCTTATGGCAACCTAAGGTAAATTAAGGCTACTAAATTGGCCTAGCCAAGACCATTTTGGTTTCTCTCTCTCAATCTGGCGAGCGTTTTGTACGCAAAAACACATTTCTGCACCGAATTGAGTGCAATAAAAGCTATTGACAGTCTCCTGGGTAAATATTATCCAAGTGTAGTACAATATTTGGCCATACAAGTCAGTGTTTCTACATCAAAAGTTTGAAAATGTTATTTGTCCATTCACGATTTTGGCTTTCCAAACACTGGCGTAACAAAACACAACCATCAAAATAAAATACAACTTCGCAGTTTCTGGTCCCAAGACGTTACTAGCTATCCTGAATCACTTGACATCCTAGTCGTAAAGAATCTGCTTCTTAGGCAACTCAAGGCTGCTAAAGTTGGCCAGTAGACTAAGTCTATAACTGGTTGAACAAGACCGGCCGCCATGTTGAACTGCCTTCTCCACGAAGCCCAAGATCAAACATTTGGGCTAGAAATTGGAGTTCTGTATGGATTTTCACCAAATAAAAACTCCCTGAAACCTCTAGGGTATCCGCACTAAATTTCCAGAAAGACATTTTGGCTTAAACATACGATTTTCGACAAGGAAAAATTCACAACAGACATCAGTTCTTCTCCGGTCTTCGATTTTTCGGGGTTCGTTTGTCCGCCTGGGTCTTCGCTGTTCGTTTTTCCGACAACCCTGAAGCTATCGCTGTACATCTACTAATAGCTCTATAAAGTACAAGAAGTTGAAGATACTTTTTCCAAATCTGGTGGGTCAAATGGCCAACAGGTCCTTCGACTTCGTGAACACTTCTTCATTGCATCGCGCCATAACTGCTATTTTTATTACAAATGTCAATCAAATGTCATTGAACACCACTTTAGCCAATCAAAATTTTGCGTCTAAAAAATGAACGTTAAAAGGGGAAAAACGGGGGGTTCGTTGCAAGCCCTACTTTCCCTTTTCCTCTCCCCATTCCTCCTCCCCTCCTCTTCCCCTCTCATCATTCCCTCTCCCCTCTTTCCCAATCTTCCCCATTCCCCCTGGGCTTGCTACGCAGGCTATAAAATACAAACAAAAGCTCAATTAATATTCGTAATATTTTTGAGCAAGTTAAGTTCAGAGAGAGTGTTATGTGAAGTTGATTTATTATAATTACTGGGAGCAGTTGTGATAAGCCTTTTGCAGGAAACAGTCATGTGCTGGTATAATACTTTGTGAACGAATGAATTGTACTTGTGACCTCCGGCCATGGGAAAGACGTTGCCATGGATGCTGGATGGCAAGCTATCTTTAGCTGCTACTCGCTTTCCACGGCGGTTAGCATACCTCAATCGACTTTAGTTGATTACATACCAGTGTTTTTCTTTAACAATGCCGTGTTACAAAGATCGATAATCAATTGGAGGTGGAAAATAGCATTTACAAACAGGTTTTGCTAAAAACACTACCAATCTCGAAGACGTGCCTTTAAATATATTAATTAGGATTTGTTTGCCATCTAGTACAACCACGTCATTGCATTCCTACAAAAGGCGATTCCATAATATATAATGTACCGATCAATTCGAAACATCAACATCCCCCCCCCCCCCGGCAACCCCCGGACATTTGAATTTTTGGAGTTTGAATTGTTCAAATTCCCGTTCCCCGGGCCAAATATGTTGTTCAAATGCCCTACCCCATCGTCGTATTAAGCGATTAAATGCCCCTACCGCCGGGACTTAGTATTAGTTGTGACACCACATTTTGTTTTTAACAGACCGTTTAAATATTCGTAAGCAATGTACATTTATATTTTAATACCTTCAAATACAGCACAAAGCTTTTGGAGTCCCTTTATTTTAAGCCAGTCGCTTACAAAAGCAGAATTTTGTCCTTTTTTGGACCTATGGAGCCCTGTAAGGGCCATCACAAACGCAAAATGTTATGAAAGAATATCGCGCGACAGTAATACTTTATCGTGCGATAATAAAACAGCATCGCGCGATAGTAAAACGGTATCGCTCGATAATAAAGCAGTATCACGCGATAGTCTTTCATAAAATATGTTTGTTGATGGCCTTTACAGGACTCCGTAGTGACCTCCCCGCTCCAATTCCGCCATGATTTCGATCGAGGAAACCACGGAGCACATAACATGAAATTTCCCCACCCCAAGGATAGCTACCGATGACAAATTCCCTACTTCCTGGGTACGAAAACGAGTCAAATGCCCGGGGGTTGCCCGGAGGGGGATGTTGATATTTCGAATTGATCGGTACATAAATGATCAGGAGCATGAATAGTGAATCAATAGACCTAGTCAGCTTGCCTGTTTGTTATACCATTTCAGACCACTTGACTTTTCCCTTGAGTAGTGTTTTTTTAATTTTTCTATATCCCAAGAGGAAGTGTACCAATTTCTATCATTGGAAAACAAAGCACTGAATCTTCTGGAGAACTATCACGTGGTCTGAAATGGGGCAACAAACAGGCAAGCTAACGTCTATTATCCGGCTTCCCTAGCACAAACCATGTACATGTATGACACAAAAATATGCTAGAACTCCATGAACTACATGCATTCATCTATTCCTGGGTGGCCCGAATTAAGGCCACTCAGGGCCTCTTGTTGCTTTTTTATAATCCATAGTGTACACATTATTAGGGTTTAATTTCTTATTAGTGCAAAATTATGCTACTGAACCTGCCTCGTCCACAGGCGTCTGTTTGTGCGAAGCTGCCTGTCTGTCTGTGTGCGGAGCGAAGCGAAGCGCCAAGGGCGAGCGCAGAGCGCAAGGAATCATGGGGAGGGAGAAGAGAGGAAAATACCGTGTTCGGTTTCTTGACAAAAAAATTGGTGTCTAGAAACAGCTATAAATATCGCTTGAAATTCGTTCCTTTTTATTCAAAGTGAACAGGAAGAGTTATGTAGAACAGTTAGGTAAATATTTCAGTTCAAACCATCAGATTTAACGAGAACTGTGCTCCGTATATTTCAATGCTAACAGTAGCGTAAATATTCATTCGACAAAGACATCTCAGAACAAACGAAATATTCATGACGTACCTGTCTGCCGGGATCGAAGATCAGAGATTTGTTGAAGGCATATAGGAGCTTCTTCGCCGTGCAGCCGTTTTAGTAAGGCGTTTATTGCTTCACACAGATCGGCATTCGCGGCCGGCTTCAGCTTACGGTGAACTGTGTGAAAATGATGGTCCAGGCCCTCTTCTTTATAGAAAGAAACGCAAAAACATGAGAACAATCCACCCTTTTATTCTAGATAGTAATAATAATAATAATTTCTAACGATAATCATAGAAATAATACGATCATTAAATAATTAATTAGTTAATTAATTAATGTTCGGTAACTAGCGCATCACAGTTAAGGAAATAAAAATCCTATGTAGTTTCGCCCAACTAGAACAATTTTTTGATGTATTACTCGCGCAAATGAAGTTCAGGGGGGTTAAGGCTGTTTTTCTTGCTTTTTGCTTGGCCGAGCGGGGCCTGGGCAACGGTATTGAACTTGAAAACTTAGGAACCGATCAGTATTGTCATGAATGACATTCCCGAGACTTCTTGCCAAAACAAACCATTTCCAGAGGGGTGGGGTAGGGAATATTTGTAATTTATGGTTTAATGTTTGGTATGTTACACATAGCAAAGGAAAATAAAAGCAAGATGTAATTTCATCCAAAGAGATTATTATTTTTATGTAACGCTCGTGCAAATCAAGTTCAGGGGGGGTTAAGGCGTTTTGAAATATTCTTTTGAGTAGTATATAAAGTGCCGGTTCTGGGACAGCACCTCCGTTTTTCATCATAAGTCACATTTTCTGACCCCCTCCCCCAACATCTTTTTTGGACCCTGTCAACCACAATATGTGTGTTCGAGTGTACCAAATCCCAACTTATTATCTCTTGAGTACCATAGATGTTGTGATTGGGTACACTCGAACACACATATTGCGGTTAACAAAGTCCCAAAAATACGTCGGGCCATCAAACGCGACTTAAAATAAAAAACAAAGGTGCTGCACCATAACCACCACTTTATATACTACTATAGTAATCCACTCCCTCTATCTGCCCCATTTGTTGTCCCGTTTAAACAGCAATTAGAGAAAGGCTAGTATAAGGTATACATCGAATGATGACAGCGAAAATAACTTGTAGTTGGTTGATGCGGGGAAGGACACGAAATGCGTAAGGAAGTGTTCTAAGACGACAGAGTACTGTGCTCAGCACAACTTCCAGATACAACGAGGGAGCACCTTATTCATCCCATGTTCGAAGTGTAGTCGTGGTTGTCGTACGAGTTACGGACTTTGTACGAAGTGCGGTGCATCACAGCGCCGTATCATTCGCGAGAAGAAATACCTCGAGACGAAATGCCGCACTAGGAGTTGCTTTGCAAAGGTGTTGGCGGAATTGAAGAACCACAAGGTATTTCTAGACGGTTAGAAACCGCGATATGAAAAAGAAAAAAGAAGAAAGATAGACAGGATACCACTCCTATCTTCCTTTTTTTTTCATATTTTAAACAATAGATAGACCTATAGTATATGCCACTAGTATGGACGATCCTCTTGGCTTGCTTGGTGGTGCCAACCTATATACGTTTAATCCTCTTGTTCCACGTTCATATATCAATCCCCCGGCAATGTGCTCCGAATGTCTCTGCCCAATGAAAATGCTAGGAACTGAATACGTATGTTCCACCTGTGGCCTTGTTTCCGAGGCTGAATTATGCGAAGAAACTATCGACGTTGCTACTCGGTTGCGTATAGTAGGTCCGGATAGCTCTCAGTATCAACGCGATCTCGATAGTACAAGCCCAACGGATAACCAAGAATTTCAACGGCGCACAACTATGAGAGAACTACAGGCATACACCACTGCTTATAAACAAAGCCACAACCTCTCGTTTCCCACAAATGTATTAGTAATCGTGGCCGATGTATTCATCCAATCGAAGAAAGTTTGTGTTAAGCGTAGTCATGCTAAGAGAACTATTTTGGCCGCGCTACTCTACCATACATGTATACAATGTGGGTTCGTTCCCTCTAAAAGCGAGGTTGCTCATTTCATGCAACTCAACAACCAAGGCATCTATCGCGGCAATGTCTTTCTATGCTCGCTACACGCCGACAACAAAATCGATATTGACTTAAATGCTGATCGCATAGCTCCTCATATCGCAACGACTTTTGCCAAGCTCGACCTCACTGGAGTACGTCTCCAACAAATAGTCCACGAGTTAGTTCATACAGCAATCGAAGACAATATAGGTATCCACTCACGACTTCACACCAAAGTTGTTGGAGCAAGCTACGAGGTGCTACGCCGTGCAGGAACATGTATAGCTCTTATTGATGTTGTTAAACGATGTGGTATACGTAACAGTTCGGTTGTACGTTTTATCGACGAGTTGCTTGCTTACCATTCACACTTCGAACCTATCTATGATAAACACGAACTAAATAGTAGTCGAACGATAACCGCCGAGTAAGAATTTTAGTCGAAATTTTTTGAGAAAAGACAAAAAGCAAAACTGGTGTCACCAGATAGTCTCTAGGAACCACTTTCACCTTTTTCCTTCCTTCGCCATTTTCGTTCCTAGAGAGGTTTTTGCTCTTTGTCGGGCCCGGCTTTACTGTATTTGTTCTACTGTATTTGTTCTACTGTTTATTTGGATCATGTCCTAACTGGTTGAGGTACAACCGGCACTCCTTGGAACTCTATTCGAGTATCTGTAAGCTCTACCCAAGTACCCGACCCAGTATTGACATTATTTCTACTGTAATTATTCAACTTCTGCCACATCGACAGACGCGCTACGATTTGTGTGGAGCTGGAGGCTTTTTACTCTACACAAACCGGCCTACCACATGTACCCCCACAGGGTTCGAACTCTGAACTCAAGGGGCCTCCATTTTCCCTCGAGCCCAGCGCAGAACCGTTAGGGTACATGTGCTAGACAGTGACGTAGGTATGAAAAATTGTATTTATGTCTTTCACTATGTTAATTAGCGGCCCGTGACATAGTCCGACTTGACTAGACAGAAATTTACATATGAACCCGACATACGAATTAATTTGTTTTTGCAATGTTGAAATAAAATCCACGCTGGCTTCTTTCGTAGGAAATATTAATTCTTATCCCACTAGACTGCCTAGCTTTGCTCTCATCTCCTTTCGGATCTCGGAGCGAAGTTCTTCGACGTTTTTTAACCCTCCTTCGTATTTCGAGCTTAAGCGCTTCGTATTTCCCTTTCTCACCAATAACGCTTCCAAACTCGGCTTCGGAAATGTTACCATCGTCTAGGGCTTTCGAAACTTTGACTTCCACGGAATTAGCCTTTGCTCGAGCCAACATAACAGTCTTTTCGTGCTTCGAAACGTGAACCCCAAGTTTCTTACTGGCAACAGCCGTCAAAGCCGAAACAACGGCACAAAGAAATCGGAGTGATCCGAAAGAAAGCCCTATTGGTAGCCCGACGCCGGTCAATGACGTACCCAGCGCGGAAGCGGATAAAACACCACTCAGGCTACCTGTGGCCACAGCAATCCCATGAACAATACCACGGGCTCGGGCATATTTTTTGCGAACCACTTCGTACTGCTGTTCGAGCTCGGCAAGCGTATCGCAGACTTTCTGCAGTCGAAAACTCTCTCCAGACAAACCAGTTTCAGATGAAGGGAGCTGGGGATAGATCGGTACCGTTGGAATTGTTTGAATCGAATCGCTTGCCATCATATATATACGTATACGTATGGTTTACTCAATCTTCAATACGTAGCGTATCGGTTTACCATGGAAGTCTATGATATTGCCTTTTTCGTCTCTAATTGTCAGACGAAGGCTGTTTCGCATCGTACCTAGAGCTCGGACGGTTAGTGGTTGTAGTGAAGCATATGTTATTTTCAAAAATCTTCCCTATTGGATCTCTAAGCTAGCCAGAACACTAGAGGGCTTTCCCTCGAGAAGTGAGAAGCTGGAATCCACCACATCGCAGGGGATCTTATCTTGGATCGTCACTTCGTAATCACCTACTCCTACGGTTGCTTCAGTGGCGGAATCCCTCCCATCTGTATTAATACCCAACAGTGTGCAGATATTTCCACTCAATAGAATCGGTTTCTTGACTTCTAGGTTCCAAGATCTACTAAGTGGAGGTTTCACAAATTTTATGATGCCAGCAGTGATTGCGGATTTAAAGGCTTGTTGAAGGCTTGCCATATCGTGGTGCCCCTTAGCGATAGTGAATGGAAACGCCATACTTTCGGAGGTAGTCCACCAGAAAGTCGCATCCTCTGCTAGGTTCCACCAACTGTTCTCAAAAGTGACCTCGACCAGCGAAATATTCTGGATAAGAAGAGGTTGGTCAAAGTAGACCGTATGGTCAGCCGATGTGCAGGTGACATTTAAGATTACCATTTTCGGATAGTATTGAAGCCTGAAGTTTACTTCAATATCAGAGCCTGGTCGTATGTTCAATAAGCATGGCAGATAAGGCTTGGCAGCAGTTCGAGTATTTATTTCCAGATGCTACGTTAAGGTTATTCGAACCTAGTGGTGGGGGTAACGTCAATTTCAATTACCGTGGGATGTCTCACCGTGTGTTCACAGAGGCAGGCCCTCCTACGGTTGATGGAGGGGGCAAGTTAATGGGCTGGCTTGGAGACACAGGCAGGGCGCTTAACATAGCCCTTCGTACCAACGTAGTTTACAAGAGGGTACTAGCCGAGCGGCAGCACAAGGCAACCGAAAAACGACAAGAGCAAATCGATAGTGCATCACATGACATACAAAAACCCGGGATGGTTGGGGGTTTCCCACCCCCCTTCAGAAGGACTGAAGAAAAGTATCCAGTTCCAGCCGTTTCCTGGAAGAGCATCGCCAAAGACATAGACCCCTTAATACGAACTTTGAAGATCTACGTAGCAAAGGATCAGTACTTCATATTGAAACCGCGAGATATCTTAAAAGAGCTGGGCTTTGATTTTCCAACCAACACCGGTAACGACACCGACGACGATGACGAAGACAAAGACAAAGACAAACAAGCACAAGAATGGTTGGATGCTAAATCGATGAGACATTGGCAACAACAGCTACATGTATGCTTTGCCATTTGGTGCGCGACGGCAGGCTGTGGAGTGTCGTTCGATGGTCATATTTCAGATGACGCACCAATCATTGACAACATTCGTAGCTTTTATCGCTTCCACGTATACTTCACTACCATGAGAGTACTCTATCTTTAATAAGAACGATAACACTCCATGGAGTTCAGTTGCATATGACAGGCTCAGGAAAGAGTTTGGAGTCGATAAAGTTAACTTCGCCTTACGCAGAGCAAGCGATACTGATAAGACTTGGGGGTTCGAGCCAGAAGATGGGCCACTCTATATTCCGGCGCGGTTCTTTCGCAATGGTATGGCGGAGAAGCAGCACAATTTGTTCGTTCCACAGCAGGGAAAGGGATTGACAAAGGCTGGTCTAGCCCGAATCAACTTGTCTATAATGGCTTACGTGTATTGCGTCCTAGCGCCCCAGGCTACCAATCGCCGCCCAATCGTAGGGCCGGCAGCCACAGCCCTCAATGTTCAAATTGCCTGTGGTAAAAAGTTGAAAGCTATCATCCGGGAATCGAATCTAAATAGTCTATTGAGATATCAACCTAGCGGTTGCCAAGTGGTGTCTGTTAATACCTAGTCGCATGATTATCAACACTGAGATTATAGATGGTTATAACAATAAACTGCAAATGGCAAGCGCGCAAGGAATCTACTTCGGGATAAACTCCCATATCAACCTCGATAAAGCAAAAACCACTCTGACAACTATGGAAGGACCTCCCTCGAAGAAACAATTACCACACAGCGCAAAGCAACACGACTCGCATCCCACACGTAGCAAATATATTCATAGTACCCCTGCAGTAGAGCAGGTACTAAAGCCTACTCCACAACACGAGACCAATCTAGCAGTGGTAGCTATTGCTGCAGCGGGTGCCGCCTGGTGGTGTGATTCGCTAACGCTTCTTATATTGCTCTATTACAAATATGACTACAGCTACGATCAATAGCCAGACATGCTTTCCCACGAATCCTATAGCCTCACCCGCCATATTAAATATGAAGCTCGCAATTGCCCCCAGCATACCCGAAAGTGGATGTTTTAATTTGTTTCCTAGTTTCTTCAAACCCTTGCCTATTGCCTTAGCGAGGTTAGCCAGCTTGGTAAGTAGGACTCCAAGCACGGTACCTACCACAGTCAGCAATCCAAGCACTGACAATCCATACTTTTTGAAGATCTCTTTAACCCTCTCACGGAGTGACATACGCTCTTTGATGGCTTCGTTTTCTTGCTCGATTGTTTGAATCTCTTGTTCCCTAGTGGCTATTTCTCCTTAGCTGCCTCCTTCTCTGCCGTAGTCGCCTCGGGATCTGTCATAGTAGACTTATCTACGGTATTTTGCTTGTTGAGGGCTTCAACCTCCTCTTCATTTTGTGTTATAATTTCATCGCCCAAACCTATAGCAAGTTTGAAGCCTTTTAATTTCTCTACATCGGCGAGGACACTACCATCCTGTTTGAACAACAGTCGGGGTTTCGACCAACCCCCTTTCTTTATGTTGCGAACTTGGATGTAGATCTTTCCTTCTTTGTCTGCGGATAATATTACCAAGTTTTCGTTCAGGTCTGGGTATGCCGCTTTAAGATTTTGTAGGCCAATAGTTCGAGCAGCTTCCTGGGGATTTGTCGTGAAAGATGTTTCAGCCTCTCCCTCAGTGGGAGCACCTTCATCGGTATTGTCGTGTCGGGTTTCCATCTCAATTTTCTCGCTATCCTCGGCCTCACCATAAAGCCACTTCCAAAGGGCACTTGTGTCTTTGTCGTCGGCATCGGCATCGGCATCGGCTCCGCCCGGAATGAGTGGATCTTTGTCGGTCGTATCATCGGGGTCAACCTCGACATCACCCATATTGAACTTAACTATATATCTTGCTATATTCAACATGATATCGTCGAAGTTAGTTCCCGCACAAGCACGAAGAGAGCCTCGAGCACTCAAAGCCCCACGTATCCTATATAGAAATACTTTCACCCCATCATCTGCCAACCCAGGAGAGACACTCTATGTGGAAGTACCAACACTAGGAGAAAACATCGTACTAGTACCTGGTAGCTTAGCACTATTGGGTGACATTGCATTGTCTGGTGGACACGCCAATAATCGTGTGGTGGCCAATGTCGGACGCTGCTTGGTAGTACATCGAGTTTGCAAAATGGGTTCTGAAGTGGTAGAAGACATTGCCCGGTCAGATCTACTACAGGCATATTCCGATCTATACCTATCTACACAGGAGAGAGAAGCTAGAACACAACAAGGTATCCAATCAGAGAACACAAACAAGCTACGCTCGAAGGCTGGCGATGCAGGCACTTCGGATACTGGGGAAAACGCGCTACTAGTTGCATATGGTTCCAAATATAGAATTCCGTTAGACGTTGATATTCTGATACAACATGGAGTTCTATATCCCCACGCCCTACAAGACACTATTTTATTCGAGTTGACTCTAGCACCTGCTGTTGACATAGTTGTTGGATCAGGCAGCACGAAGTTAGGTACATACAAGCTTAACAACATCCAGCTGGGGTATGAAGCAATTAAGAATGAAACTCTAGCTAGGCAAGTACTGAATACATATGAAACAGACACTGCTTTCCTATTCAACCACGCTGTCCACTTCAAGACGGTACCTATCGCCAAGGCATCAGATACTTTGGTATCTCAGAACATCAATGTTCCACGACGATCCTTTGCTGGGCTACTTCTACTATTCGTGGATCCCCACACCGCTGGTACACGGGATAGTGAGGCATTCTCAAATCCAGGTATTTCGAAGATTGAGGTAGATGTCAACGGGATTCCAAACAGATTCTTTCCAGGAGGTATGCTACCACCAGATTTCTGGGAGGCTGCAAAAGGATGGTTTGCCACATCCACTACTTCTATGACCCCTACCAAGTTTCACAACAACAGATTCTCCATTCTAGTTGATTGTCGCACAGCAAAAGATCAGACCGTCCATGGTGATGGTATGACACAAACAGGTAGCGGAAAAGACATCGACATTCGTATTCATAGTATTGCAGACAAAATCGTTAGCACTGTAAACATGCACATCTTTGTGCTGGCAGATGCTCAGCTCACGATATTAAACGGAGCACTACGGAATATAACATACTAATGGATTCCCTGGTAGAACACATCCCATTCAACGGACTCGTAGTAGGACCCACAAACTGTGGAAAGACTATATAGTATTAGTATGCCCCACGTATGCCCACAACAAGACCTATCGGGGATTTGCCCATCGTGATCCCCACTTCTATGTTGTATCACCACCACAGGATGCCATCAATGCAGCATTGCACGTTTGTGCAACCTTTTGGGCTGGAACCAATACCCTACTGATTCTCGATGATTGTTCTGCATCAAAAGATGTCAAAAGAAGAACTGACAAGCTAGTGCATTTGGCATTCTCTGCTCGCCACATCGGTATTTATGTTTAGGTGCTATCCCAACAACTAACGAGTATATGCAGACCTTTCCGCGAAGACGTAGCTGTTGTAGTTGCCTTTCATACTGCATCGGCCACAGATGGAAAAATGCTATTCGAGGACTACGGAGGCTCACAAGAAGATAAAGGGTTACGAGCAGTGCTTAGGTCCCACAAGTTTGCTCGCATATGCTTTTGTTTACGATACCCCTTTGCAGTAGTGTTAGAGTTACCCGCACCTATAGCATATCATGGGCGATAAAGAAATAATTGCCCTACTAGGTGAGGATGTAACAGGCCCACCCAAAGCAGAGGTAGCTGAAGCCGCGTGTTCTTCTGTAGCAGACAACCGGGAAGCACTTTCCATTTTGGCCGCAACAGGTACGACAAAGGATTATCTAGGAAAGAATCTCTCTTTAGGAGATATTTCTAGACTATCTGAAAAAGATGTAGAGAGGTGATATAGAAGGTACCAGGCTGTTCTAGCTCAACAAATAACAGGGAGTCTAGTCGATGGTGTGATGCGTCTAGCTACCCGCTTAGTTACATACCTAGTCCCTATAGATTCTCAAGAAGCACTGCTGCTAGACCTACAAGAAGATCACCTAGTCCGCAACGAGATAAGTGCTGCGACTGGCTTGTTATCTTTTAAAGCAGGTCGCTTTGTAGCACTAGCTAGCGTCTTGTTCCACGTATCTGGTCACATAGTTATTCCTAGTAGCTCTGCTACGACACCTATTGAACCTTTGCATATACCTACTATATCAAAGCAAGATGGAAGAACAGATGGATCGGATAACTGTGCCTGAGAAGGTAAAAGATCCAAAGCGCGTTGCTGCTGGAAAAGCATTAGCGATAAGCAACAAACTTGCTAGAGAGGCTCAAAAGCGGGAGTTGGAGAGTGAAAAAGAATTATCCAAAGAAACTGACGTGGAGGAAAGTTGGCTCAAAAATGTGTCTACCAACACTACTCTAACAGCTATTGGCGTAGGTGCTGCATTGGTAGGGTCTTACTATCAATACAGACGATACAGAGCCGATGTCAGTACGATACGACCCGTGAGTCCAGCTAAACATATAGAGCCTACGAATGTAGCATTGCCGGACATGGAGTAGAATGGTACAACATTTCAAGACTAGAACCATAGGGTATATGTCATAGTAGGATGGTAGAGAACAAGTTGATAAAAACGACCACCGACGCCGCTATAGTTACTGGACTCGCTACGGGTATTGGGTGGATTGCAAAAAAGGTGACCAATGAATCTATGCTTAACGATCCTTCTGCTTCTATCTTGAATTACGTGAAGTGGACAGCTGTGTGGGCTGGTAGCATAGCTGCTAAGCAATATCTCGAGGATCAAGATATCATCCCAAAGAATCTGTGATGGCAACCGCAGTTATTATGGTGATCGTAGGAGCAGTTTTGAATGCTTCGGCCTTCATAGGGGGAAGCTACCTACTCAAAACCCTTACTGGAGGGGATCCCGAGGCAATTGCTATAGAACGAGAGAGATACGACAAGGGAACAGAGAAGTTACAGGCAGCCCTTGTAGCTTTCCAGGAGAAAGTTGGCCGACTGGGCTCGCAAACGGGCAAATATGAAGTATGAGGATTCTAAAGGTTTCCACGACGGCGACAAGGCTTTTGCTCTATTCAAAGCAGTACACGAGAAAATCCACGAACCCCGTTTATCTGACTACTATCGACCCTCGGCTGTACAGAAGACGAGTGAGTTGGTCTATGTTGGAGGTGGAATGCTAGCCGCTGGCTATGCTGCTAGTAGATGGCTATAGCTATGCTTTTTTTTAAACGAGCATTTTTATGTTCGTCGTAAAAGTTGGGTTTCTGCACCCATTTGAAGCTATTTATATATATACATAACAGAGGCAACTTTCAACGAAAATGGAAGGCGTGCAAGTCAAGGAGAACTTCAAGAGGCAACTTTCGATGAAGGAGAACTTCGGGACGCATACAAAACACGAGGGAAGGCCCGTATGGGTAGCATCATCTAATCTGAATGGCTAAACGAATCGGCAACTTCGTCCACACTTATGCTTTACTGGCCCTCAACTCTCCTATTTCATATTGTACCAATTATCTACTAGCCGAGTTAGGTTTCGAAGATGAGGTAGAGTCGGTAGAGCTAAAGTCGGTAGCCGATCTAGCCGAGTTATGTTTCGAAGATGAGGTAGAGTCGGTAGAGCTAAAGTCGGTAGCCGAACTAGCCGAGTTATGTTTCGAAGGCGATGGAGCCAAGAGCCTCTCCTTAGTAAATCTAGAATTGCAATCTCTTGAGGAGGGTGTCTTCTTCAACCTTCCTAGTGCTGTGATTTGCCCGACCGAGCTATTAAACAATAAGTACCTCGATCCGTCCCCCCCCCCCCCCCCCCCGATTTCCCCAAGGGATCCAAAATCGGTTTGGTAATAGGGCACGAACACATGGTAGACTTCTTTGCCAAAGATGAAGAGCCTATAATGTTCGATTGGAATCCAGAGCCCCGCCAAATCAAAAGTCTACTCCATGTGGAGGGTGGATATATACTTAGACCTTATACCACTATATGTATGATGGTCGAGAATAAATCAATGCAAAAAAGAAGAATAGGAACTACCATATTATAGGAAATTAACAATGCACGTTGACAACGCGAAAAAAATTAACGTTACACTAAATTAACGCGAATTTTTCAAAAGTTAGGTTTACATGCATTAAATTAACGCGAATTTTTCGATAAGCATCTTGCTTTATTTACTGCGATTTTCATAATTCTGCAAACTCGCACTTTACATTTCTGAACGCCAAACTGCGTTTTGGCTTCCGTCAATAAAACCTTCCAAGACAAGTGCACGGATGTTTCTAATTTTTTTTTAAAGCCGAAAATTTGGGTTTGAAGCCTAACTAGACCCTATCAATTCAAAAGATCTTTCAAAGCCTCACGGTGAAATCACCAAGAGCTGCTCACTCGTTTGATTGACGGAAACCAAACCGCAATAGTGACTCTGAAGAGCCAATAGAGGAGTCATGAACTAATAAGGTTTTGAAATGAAATAAAGGTGCTTTAAAATAACAATGTTGTAAAATAGCGTGCATTAAATTTACATCGACATTAATTAAGATACATTAAATTAACGCGAATTTTGTAAAATCGCGTTAATAAAGTGCATTGTTAATTTCCTATAATAAGGTAGTTGGCTAGACGAGTCTTTATTCTTCTTTTTGTCTTCGTATTAGGGCTTCATCGTTATGCTATATATAATGGATGCTCTCCTTGCGAATATCTTCTACGGTCCTCTGGGCTATTGGAAAGGTCATGCTGCAATTGGTAAGCTAGCAGTGACAGCAAAGGTATCAGAAGATGTAGCTGCAAGTTGGTTAGAGAAACAAGCACTGTGGCAGATATACCTACCACCACCACGATATGTACCACTACCACATTGGACTGAATCGAAACCAAATGAGGTACACCAAGCTGATTTGATCTTTCTACCTCACGATAGACCTGGCCGTGGACGAAAGCTCTATAAATATGCTTTGGTAGTGATCTATGTGGCTTCTAGATATAAAGAGGCCGAACCTTTAGCCTCGAAAGATAGTGGTGAAGTTGCTGCAGCTTTCGAACGAATCTATAAGCGAAGTACATTGACATGGCCAAAAATGTTGCAAGTCTATCCTGGTAGAGAATTTATGGGGCATATGTCCGAAACCTTAGAACTACATGGTACGAAAGTCCAACGAGGTGATGTTGGTAACCATAGGGCGCAAAGCTTTGTTGAGCGAGCAAATAGAACACTAGCTGAGAGGTTGTTTGGATACCAATACGCACAGGAAATGGTGTTTGCTTCGGAAGGATCAGATGCACGTAGTAGAGAATGGGTGTTGCGGCTTCCAGATGTTATCAAAGCCATGAACAACGAGGTGACTCGACTTACGGGGAAGGAGCCTTCGAATACCGTATTGGCAGAGCAAGTGAATATCAAAACTCCTACATATTCGCGACCTATTGGATTAGAAGAGAAGCGCCTACCGTTTGATGTTCTAGTTCGATATCTCTATGCACCAGGAGAGTTGGAAGGTGGAAGCAAGCGAGCAACTGATCCTGTGTGGAGTTTACAGACATATGTCGTTTCACGTAGTGCGATATCTTCGAACCAACCAGTTCTGTACTATTTGGGAAAGGATGCACCAAAGCGGGGGTTTGTGCGTGAATAGCTACAAGTTGTTCCATTAAATACTGAACTACCACCATAGGGGATCCTTGTTGTACCAAACCGATCTAGGCTAGCAGCTCGCAAATAAAATCGTCTAAGTATTCCTCCACTGGAATCGTGTCTTTGTGTTCATAAGATAGCAACTCATCGATGAGGTCATCAAAGTTTTCCTCGGTGTCTTTGTGCCCATAGGCTAGTGTATCGATTCCGTTTTCTGCAATCCAGCGCTTAGAGTCAAATGGAGATAGCGATATTTTATTCATATGAATACCGTACATCCTGTGCCCTTTGCTTCTAAGCATGTTCATTCCGTGGCGGAATACCCTTTTGTCTAGTAAGCACTCTTTGTATTGCTCGTGGCGGATACGATGTTTCACGACTGCTTTCTTGGTTCCTTTGGCTTTCCTAATCTCGCCACCATCTGCTTTCAATATCGAGTAGAGCTTTGATCGTAGCCCAACATATTCAGCTATGGGGGTACCTCCACATTCGTCTTTCATTTTACCGATGACTTTCTTGTTTTCGGTGCTATACAGTGGGTGGTCTTTGCCATAGTCGCTCGTATCATAGAGATGTTTGTTGACAGCCATGTCTGAATAGATGTCTTCCGTTTCGATATGTAGTAGAAGACTGTCAGTGTCTGTGTAGAGTAGATTACAGCGTTGTCCGTACTGCTTCTGGAGCTCGCCATAGTAGAAGTCATACATCAGATGTTTTGAGAGATCTAGAATTGACATTCCAACATATACCGGGCGGTTCAGAAGTAGCTTGCTCTTATAGTTGTGTACAGCAGCCAGATCGTTGTCAAAGATCGTGGAGCGGGCATAGCTAGGGTTATTCAAGAGACGCTGTAGTCTGATTCCTTCTGAAGAGCGCACTAGTTTGATATCTACACGCTTACGTAGATTTTCCATCGTTTTGCCGATAACGGAGTTGTTCATCAATTTGTAGAGGTCTTGCTCGAAAGTGCTCTTCGCTTGTTTTCGTAGTTCTGTATTCATTCGTATGTATGGCTCCATCCATGGGGATTGGTCGAATCGTAGTGCTCTGTGGATCTTTTTCAAACGCATACCTAGAGATAAGTATAGTTGTAGGTTGCGGTAGTGGAGCACATATCGTTCTTTGTCATAGAGGTTAGGTACGAGCTTTCCCGCTTTCAAAGATCCATTGCCTTCGTAGAGTTTCTCAAATAGATCGGTTTGATACTCTGAGAACCAAGCTTTATCCACTTGCATTCTCTCGGGAGCTAGCGGATAGCTGTTGTGTGCATTGTGAAGTTCTCGAGGATATTCTAGGTCAACTTCGAGAATGTAACCTTCATCTGAATTGCTTGCGTGCTGGATGATTTGTTGTTCGGTAGGTGTGCACCACTCAAACCCTCCTGTTGGTAGATATTGACTCATAGCCCAGCCATATAGATTGTTAGAATCGAGGTAGACTATATGGCTATTTGGATTTTTAGGATTGAAATCGGGTACGTTTGGGTTGTTTGCTTTGGCATAACGCTGAGACACCAATTAGATATCCCACCACGTAGACCTTTCTCAACAAATAGATGCATGCCATAGTCGGTTAATAGTTTAAGCTCTACGCCAGTCTTCTTTAACAATGCATCCCATGAGAGTCCTGGACTAGTATAGTAGTGAGCCGGGTCTAGGCCATAGTTTTGCATACATGTCGTGCGAAAGGTCTCAAACACATCTGCTAGAAGAAGTACATCGGTTTGGAGGTAAAGGTCGTGGTAGTCTCCCAACGTCTCACAACCGAATACCTTCCAAACTTCTAGTGCGTGTTCGTAATCTTCGTGGGATATGCCCTCTAGGTATAGCTTACTATAGAATGCTTCTTTTGGTGGAAGAGAAGTCTCTGTGAATCTATTCCAAGAGTCCATGTACTCATATGGATAAACGCCTTTGCGAAGCAGCAACTTGTTTTTATCTGGGTCGGGCGTATGCATTGTAGTTAGTTGAAAGGTGTCTGGGGCTCCACTTGCTACCAGCTTGTTAAGAGAGGATGGTAGGAATTGCACACTGTCGATGAACCGTAGGTTACCAAGTGAGAAGGAAATATATTTCTCCATATTGTTTGGAATACAGGAGATATCACCCTCTGTCTTGGAGATGGATTGCATCAGTAAGTGAGAATCATATCCACGCAGATTGTGGAATACGACTGGAATGGTGGGTGAGATACTCAATTTTAGGTTACAGACTCTGTGTGCGGCACCTCGAAACTCGCCTGTGATATGGCAGTGGTCCCGTACTCTATTTCTACCAACCAAAGGCTTCTGGCAGATATGACAAAGAGTTACTCTATTAAAATCCCTCTGGTTTTTCTGCGACATACATAGCGGCTTGGCCTCTTGGGCTTTTATCTTTGCCTCCTCTTCTTGCATGCATCGTAGAAAACGCTCGATTGTTTCCATACCTCGATATAGTACAGGTGGTTCGCTATAATCCTTAAGAATGTACGACGATGTAGGAAACTCCACAGGGAATATGTTCTTGTCTTTTGTGTGCTGCTCTTTTTAGGGTCCTGGGCAGGTACTTCGATCTTAGTGGTTAAAGCCTCAAGGTTGGCATAGATAACGTAGGGAACTTTGAGCTGTTTGTGGATATTCTGAAAGGAGACTATGTTGTTCTCATTGGTAGGCATTTCAATGCGAATGGCTCTGTCATCGACTCCGTTGCACTCTGGAATGTACTTTTCGAGAAGGGCATTGGTAGTGTATCCATGTAGACAACGCTCGCAGAAGTGCTGCCTGTGGTCATGCTTTGTTTGATCGAATAGGAGGCGGTTGAAATCCTTGATCCGGCAGTAGTGTTGAATACCGCTATCTGGGTGCTCTATAAGCAAGAGGTTAACACGCGTCGAGAAAGTCTCCTTCGAGATGTGATGTACGATCAAGCACTTTTCCTCTGGATCCCAACCATATACATTGATAGAGATCTCATTTTGCTTCTCTACGCGTTTTATTTGTGAGATTGGCGTTGGCGCATCCACCCCATCAAAGTTCAACCCATCGTCTTCTCGGTACTTCGATGTTCTCTCGAGGTGTATTGCAACTGGAAACAGTGCGGCACGTAGCGACCAACGCAAACAGTGGTCATCTTTGTTTTTTACGTTGATTACGGCTTTCTTATTCGCGACTTCGGTGGGTAGTCGTATGTACGAACCTCCACGGAGTGGTTGATATCTAGCAATGTTCAGCCATAGAATGTTGACTCTATCTATAACCCAGTTTGATCCCCTACTGATCCACTTCTCAATATAGTTATGGATCTGAGCATGCGCTTCTACTATTTCCCCACGGATATCCGCACTGTTGGGCAAAACGGATTGCGAATTACGAAACGTGGCTATCTCATATACCGAACCCTCGGGTTTCTCAAGCCGGAGTGTGATATTCAAAGCTAGCTGAAACTTAATACTGTGGCGAGGAAAGCAGCTGGGTCTGCTCCTAGAGGATTACCATCTGGAACATCCATCTTCCACCCTCGTAAATAATCCCCAATGGCCCTGGGTGCTCGGACGAATTCGAGTATACGTTCAGCCATAGTATAATACCTTATGCTAGTCCTCCTCTAATTGGGCGTCGAAATACAATAAGTGGACGACAAATGGCAGAAAGGGGGGTGGAGGTACTTGTGTTGACGTGTGGGACTATAGTAGTATATAAAGTGGTGGTTATGGTGCAGCACCTTTGTTTTTTATTGTAAGTCACGTTTGATGGCCCCCGAACCCCGACGTATTTTGGGACTTTGTTAACCGCAATATGTGTGTTCGAGTGTACCCAATCACAACATCTATGGTACTCAAGAGATAATAAGTTGGGATTTGGTACACTCGAACACACATATTGTGGTTGACAGGGTCCAAAAAAGATGTTGGGGGAGGGGGTCAGAAAATGTGACATATGATGAAAAACGGAGGTGCTGTCCCAGAACCGGCACTTTATATACTACTTTTTGCCTGTCATCCCCTCTGAAAGTTAACCCCAACCAAATTAAGAAGACCCCCTCCAGTTTTCTATGTGTAACAATTTGGTGAAAACCCCATGTCTCCACGACATTGTTTTCTACCCGTAAAAATCCATCGGCCTTTTCGT
Source organism: Actinernus sp. WN-2022 (assembly GCA_030867875.1). Lineage (NCBI taxonomy): Eukaryota > Metazoa > Cnidaria > Anthozoa > Actiniaria > Actinernidae > Actinernus > Actinernus sp. WN-2022. Next base: position 22,879,519 of record JAOWCC010001679.1, read on the forward strand.
TTTGGCGCAAAGCATCCTGGGACAGTTTCACTTTCTATTTCGCAGTTCAGAACAGGATTTAATAAAGTTGCAGCATTAAAATCATCGTTTTGGTACTAAGCACGATGAACACAACATATTGGTTGCAAATTTGGGGTAAGAAATGCGAACCGAGCAAACTGAGGCGGGAAGGGTGGAAAACCATATGCATTTCCTGTTAATAAGGGTGCCTCCCAATTGAAAATGTCTTGAATGAAGCTGTAGCTTTAAAATCATAAATACGAAGTCCAAGGACTACGGCAAAGCTGACGCAACGTAGGATTTTATATTGAATATTACAATATTTCGGCTGGCCAAACCAGCCTTCTTCAAGTACTAGATGTTACAAGTGAAGAGCTCTAAGGTAAGAAGATCTATAAATGTTGTAAATTTCGCAATAGAAATTGCGGAAACGGGAAGTGACGTAGACCAAAACTTGAAAGAACAAATAGTATAAGAGGTAAGCACTATGTTTCATCACGTATATTCATTCCATATGGTTCTAGAGTTTTAGCTTTATCTATAAGGTGCGCTTTTCTGGCTTTGCGTATCGAGTCTCTTGAGGAGTATATTATTTCTAGAGGGATAAGTTGCATGTCGGTGTAAGAGTGGTTAGGTCTAGAAAGAAAATGTTCAGATACAGTAGTAGGTTTAAATTTAATGTTAGGCTTGTCTACTGTCCGTCTGTGTTCATTAAATCTGTCTTTGATGCGTCGCTTATTTTCACCTATGTATTGCAAATGGCAACGATTACTGATTGTATCATGTATATGAAGTTTTTAGTATTACAGGTTATGTGTGAATTAATAAAGCGAGACTCGCCAGTGGAATGAAATGTGTATTGATTGAGGCCGTTAGTAATGTAGGGAGGGACAAGTTGCACAATCTTATCCGCAGCGAAAGGAGCCTGGCGGAGCTTTAGATTGATTAGATGTGTTACGTGGTAGTTGTGATTTGACCAAAAGGTCACGAGGGTTAGAGCTACGTCGATATGCAACTAGAGGCAATTGCTTAAAGACGTCTTTGCAGCGCTGGGAAGAAAATAGTTTATTAGTGTGCTTGTGTACGATATTAGAGATGTGGGGAAGTGCTGGGTTATATGTAATAACAAAGGGTATACGGTGGGTAGAGTTTTGTGAGTTTGTAGTTTGTAGAGCGTCGTTGCGAGGAATGTTAGCAGCGCGTTCTATTTGTTTATTAAGGAGTGTGCGGTTATAACCTCGTTTGTAAAGGTATGTTATTAATTCATTAGTACGAATTTTAAAAGTTTCGTCGGTAGAACAGATGCGTCAGAGACGAAGAGCTAAACTGAAAGGAATGGCTCTTTTAGTGTGAAGGGGATGACATTTATAGATCTTCTTACCTTAGAGCTCTTCACTTGTAACATCTAGTACCTGAAGAAGGCTGGTTTTGCCAGCCGAACTATTGTAATATTCAATATAAAATCCTACGTTGTGTCAGCTTTGCCGTAGTCCTTGGACTTCGTATTCATTTTCATTTTGGCTTATTAGATCTGACTTAGATCCAACGTAGCAACCAGCAGGATTTTCGTCCACGGTTCTTTGCCGTTTCTCAAGTTTAAAATCATAGTTTTGATACTAAACAGGACGAACACGACCTATTTTTTCCAAATTTCGGGTAACATCTGCCAATCAAAACTAAGGGGGGAGGGGTGAAAAAGCCTATGCATTTCCTGTTAATAGTAGTACCCTCCCCCATTAGAAAGGGATTGAATAAAGTTGCAGCATCAAAATCATAGTCTTGGTACTAAACATGATTAATACAACATCGTTTGCGAATTTTGTGTAAGATCTGCGAAGCTTACAAAAATAAGGGTGGAGGGGTGGAAACCATTGTATGATTATTGTTAGCGGTATCCACTTGTAATAATAATAGTCTTTATTCGTCCAATAAAATACATACTGAACGTTGGCAATATGGTTAAACATATACATACATACTAGAAGGTATAAAAATCGATAAAAAGTTGGTATGACACTAAAAACTATTAAGAGACAGTATAAATAATATAATTAAAAGCTAAGTCAGTTGTATCTAAAGGTTAGTCTGTTAATGAAACTATTCTTAAATCGTTCAGTATTAACTTTAGTCCTCTGACTGTAATGACGTCTTAAGTTGTACATGTATATCACCGGCTTTTTCACTGGTAGTATGGATCTTAACGGATGGTGAATAATATGGATTATGTTATGAAATAATTTTCTATCACACTTTTCAAGGAGATCGTGTACATTTTGTCTTTTAGAAGTATACTTTCTCTTATGACAGCGATCTAGAAAACGTTGTATAGTGGTCAGTTCTGGTTCGCTAGCACTATTTACAAGTAGAGCGTACATTATCTTAGGTCAGCACTATTAAATAGAAAGAGAATCATGGTCGTTATCTAGATTTAAGAAATGATTATAACAATTATTAATATCTTCAAATAGAGTTTTTCTAATATTATCGTATAAGGTACAATGAAGCATAACATGAATTTCATCTTCAACATAATTTGAATTACAATGCTGACAGATTCTCTGATGTACTGGAATTTTAGGAGATGTATTAATCTTCCAACTTCAATGGATAAATTATGATTTCCAGATCTTAATTTAGTATACATTATTTTATGATTTACATTCTTAATCATGTCAAGGCAGTTGGATGTGCAGTATTCATAGTTAACAAAGGGAGTTTTGTGACTTTTAGAACTCTACACTTACAACATATAGGCACCTGAAGAATGCTAGTTTGGCTAGTTGAAATATAGTACGTTTAAAACTATACACGTTGTTTCAGCTTTGCTAGAGTCCTCAGTGGACTTCTCGCTTCTATGAGTAAAAACTCTATCCGCAGTCTCAGTTGACCTTTTCGACATCATGCGGCGCCAGGGCGGCCCGGTGTTCAAGTCTGTGCACTTGAACAGTGTGAGCTGATTGGTTGACGGGACCGGAAGTCTACACAGAAGATAATAAAAATAATAAACACTTGCGATTCTTGACTTGGTCTGCCCACAGGCAGCCCGAATAATGATTTGGAAATGTGATCCAAATCACTCTGGCTTTCTATTGGGCATCGAGATTCATGCATGTGATATATATAAGTTAAGCTACAAGATTACAAGTATGACTTTACACGAAGAGAACTGAAGGAAAAGATGGAAATAGAAATCAGCGTCAGGAGTGTGACTCAAACCATCGTCCTCGTGGTTCCTCCCGACTACTAGTCCTGTCCTGTCCACTACACTATCAGACCGTTTGTTGAAAACACCATGAAAAATAATCAAAACCCTTGTAGTTTATAATTGTTTGCAACAAAGTACCAGGTAAACAATACTTCCTAATGATTTATGAATACATGTATTGTTTTCATGTGAGAAGAAATCTAAACACTGAGAAAAACAATGAAACCCGAAGAACGCGGCCCATATGGTTTCATTATTTTCTGGACGTTTTGAGCATCTGATGAAACATGTAACTGAGTGTTTGATATGCAACCTCAAACTAATATCGTTTTTCACAGTACGAGTAATATTTATGGTGAAGCTCTTGGTTTTATCAGTAAGGAATGACTCAGGGAGGGTATTTATACTGCCTTCACTAGTAAGGGTGAGGAGCTATATAAAGATTCACGATTGGGAGACATGGCCTCAACCATGTATATTTTATTTTATAGATTCCCTCATTCTTACTATAATTGTATAAAGACGTATAAAATCGTATAAAGTATTTTATATTCTATTGGGTATAAAGGTTACTTACCAACTTACTCATTGTTATTGGTCAGTTGTCTCGTGAACTATAAGTTTTTGAAGTATAGTATTTCATAAACGAGTTCAAGTGTTTCATCAGAAGTCCCAAACATCGAGAAAGCAGTGGATCACGAGGGGCGCAGAGGGGATCAGAGGAATAGAAGTAGGACATTCACGAGGTCGATGGTTCGAGGCATATTCTGTACGCTGGTTTTTATTTCTATATTTTCCTTTACTTCTCTTTATGTAAAGCTACAGTTGGATGTAATTCCTTTTACTTAAATACATTTCAAGTGTCATGAATATTTAGATTAAGAAACACATTGTGTCCTTTAAGGCGTATTTTGATATCAAAACACTGTATGTTTCATCGGGTATCAAGGTACATGCACCTGACCAAAATCAGATGACCCGATTGGCTGTTGAAAACATTAATTATTCATGAGTTGAGAATGTCGTTGAATTTATATATCATTCTTCTTTTTCTCAGATTTCTTGCTACAGGATATTTTAGAAAAGACTTGATAGTTCACGTCAGAGAGGAGGAACGAAACCGAGTGGTGTTGAGTAAAGTGATTTTTCTTAGGGACCTAATACATCGGCAGTTTATTGGTGACTTGGTCCTTACAATAGAACAGGAGATAGCACAGGTAAGTTATTGCGGGAAGGAGTTCGCAGCCTAATCGTACCAATAAGATTCTCAATTTGATTTTCAGCACAATGCAATGCTTGAAGGCGACTAAAATGCGACCACAATGCAATTTGGAGCCGGAGGATACAAATGCGACCACAATCCGTGTGATGTTAGATTTAGTCGTACGCATCCGAATTCTAAAGAACGGATCGCATCTTCGTTTCCTAGCCACAAGGCACTCCTTTGTGTTGTAGTTTAAGTGAACCAACTCATCGTTCCCAAACGAAATTGTTTGTGTGCTTTTAATTATCTATTAATCCAACACGTTATAGTTGAAGATTTTACTTGCCCGTGAGATCATATACTGAAAATGTTTGTATAATTATGTGATCAGATTAAAAACAACATCGTGAATTGGGTTACCTGTGACTCCGGGAGAGAAGAGGAGGACTTCACCTGCCACAGGGAGCCCATAATCTGATTTCTTCAAAAATTAGAGATGCCTGCGGAGGAGGCTAATGTGATACAAATGTAAAGAGAGATAAAATGTCTCTGATATCATAGATCCTAAAACGACTGGAATGGAAAATACAGGTCACATGGGGTATTTTCGTTTAACCACTGCGCCAGGGTGATGCAGTGGTTAAGCGCTTCGCCTCACCTCTCCTGCTCAAGTTCCATCCCCGGATGCGGCGCCATATGTTCAGTTCAGTTCATTTTTGCACATGATCTATTACAAAGTTACAACGTTGATATTAAAGGGGGAAAAATAAAGTACAGATAAATACAGAAAGATAATTATAATACAGGCATCGTGCACAGAGGTCAAAGGAGCATTGACGCTTTCGAGTTGACCTCTGCCTACGATATTTGATACGTAAACATAAACATGGACGTTATAAGAATAAGCTCATGGATAAACGACTATGTTTGAGTAAATAAAAGAGTTTGTTTGTATCGTTATTTGAATGTATAAACTGAGTTAGACTGTTTTATATCGTAATCAATTGTTTCCCAGATTTTAGATGAAATAAATCTAAATGTGTGAATCCCGTAGTCAGTTCGAGCTTTCGGTCGACTAAAGTTTTGCTTAGCGGCGAATCTAGTATTGTGTATGTGACATGCTGAAGCTGTCCTTATAGAGTTCGAAAATCTTGATGGTACTTTGTCTTTTTCATTAATAATTTTGAATGTAAAAATGGCTGTTTACAATTTAAAAACATTGTCGAGCTTCAGGATTCCTAACAGGTTAAAATAGCGAGTGGCATCTTCTTTTTTATGGGCCAAAAATAAATTACTGATACATTTGTTTGACAGGTACAATTTTTTGTAAGATTAGTGGTGTATGTTTTACCTCAGCTCAAAAGGCCATAATTAATGTCCGGATAAATTAACGTATAAGAGAGTTCCTTCAACATATTTAAATCAAGGTAATACATGTACCTGCATGTTTAATTTGTTGTTCCCAATTAATATGTGTGTCAATATATATGCCTAAATATTTGATGTAATCTTTGTGTTCGATATTTCTTATTTGAATGTTTTGAATTCGTTTCTTTTTAGAGCTTATCAGCATGAAGTTAGTCTTTTTTTAAGTTTATAGAGAGTTTATTTGTGGCGCAATAACGCAAGATTTGTCCTTAGCTAACTCCTCATTCATTACATTTTCGATCTCATTAATACATTTACTTGTGTAAAAGACATTGGTATCGTCTGCAAAAATTCGAAAAGAGAGTTTGTTAGAGCAGTTAGTCATTTATATAAAGTAAAAATAAAAGTGGTCCAAGTGTTGATCATGTGAGACTCCACAAGTCATATTTAGCATATTTGAGGCGGTTTTTCCTATTCTTACATATTGTTGGCGATTATTCAAATAATCAGTAAACCAAGCTAAAGGTGTTCCACGTATTCCATATTTATTTAATTTCGCGAGGAGAATTTTATGGTTAAAGAATCCGAGTCGTCCAAAATGCATTGCGCTCTCATGTTATTGTTTACATACGGGACCTGGACCTTTCAACGGACACTGACTCGATCGAGCAATGGAGGTCAGAGACACGGGAATTGATATCGTTCACTTCAAGTATTGTAGATAAATGCAGGTGAAGATGAAAGTCGGCCAGGTCCTTCACACAATTGTCACGGCTCTCCAACAGCAGTTGCTCGTGCTCAGCCTGAGCGAAATGCTAACGAGCCATCACCAAACGCATTGGGAGAATCTCCGACTCTCACTTCTCAAGACCGAGTGGTAAGCATATTTTTCTTTGGAATATCGTACTTAAAAGTTTAGTTACTTATTAAGTATCCATTTTAAAAATGAACTTTCATACGAATAAGCATTTGTAGGTTTGCTCCTGCAAGAACACCTGCAGCAGGAGGAAAGACGCAAAAATGTTTCACTAAAATGCTGTGTCATTACTGCAAATGTGGTACAAAAAGGCAGATGCAAGAATAAAGTTAGCCTTAGGCCTTATAGTTATAATTCTTAATCCAAATGCCTTTGCTCAACACCAGGAGCAAGTCGCAAATGCTGAGAGAAATAAAGGTGATAAATCAAATGTGCTAATACTTTTTCTGCTGTTGTTTCTCGCGAGCCAAAAATCGGAAACTTTGTGACGATGATCAGAAATGGGTCAGTTGAATGGAATTGTCACTTGTATCGATTTTGCTTTAACTTAAAATAAATTCTAGAATGATATTTTTGAATCCACACAAAGCTCTACCGTCCTAGCTTGCTAAACAATTTTGGAAATCACATCTAATATTAAATGACTTATTGGTATACGTTTTTCCCTTTATTTATACCAAGAGATACATCGTATTTCTCGTCTATGTCACGGCATATAATTGTAGTTTTGTTTAATAGAAACTAGAATGTTGTCCCTTTTACGAATGAAAACTACTGTCGAAAAGTACTTCTGTATTAAATGCACCTATCAATGTTAAGCCCGAGGGGGGAGGGAATTTGACAAGAAGGGCTACCCCGATGGTGGGAATTTTGACATATGCTGCCTGCCCAGTGTGGGGTTATTTATAGGAAACATAAGGAAGACAGGGCAGATATTTCGTATTTTTGACCAAACATGTTGTCCAGAGGGTGGGGAATTTGACATTTTTTTGGGCGAAAATGTCAACCCCCCTAGGGCTTAACATTGATAAGTGCATAATAGGATTGCATTGTGCTGTAGTTTGTCCCACTCATACAAAATCTCTTCTAGGTCTACAGACCTCATGGCACAAGTACACCATCCAGGTCGCTGGGGATTTATCATCTGGTTGACCGTATGGTTGTAGCGAACTCTAGACTTCCACGACCTTGAGTTAATAGCCTTTAGAAGCAGTATATCTTTATCACCTTCTGGTAGTTCCCCATGGCATGCTGTGACATTGAAATGGTTTTCCATTGTTTATCTCCTGCTGATCCAATCAAATTACAGAAATACTGCACATCACGGTTATGGACATGCGTAGTTTCTCCCACTCATCCGAAATCTGCTCTATGCCATTGTAGTTGGAAAATACCTTATTTAGTAACTGATCTGCCTAGATAGAGAAGTTCTAACATTAGCTATTCGGACTAGATGTGGCACAAGGGAGAAGAACCGGATTATTCAAGTAACTCATTTCGAAAGGCAGCATACAGGCAATATTGCCTGTGGAAATATGGAAAACTGGGGAGAGCAAACTGCAGAGTTCTACCATCGTTATATCGTTATTTTCGTTATATCCCATCCCCTGGCTCAATGTTGATGTTTTCTAGTTATGCACAATAAACTGAATATAAAAATTGCCCTTTCAACATTGAATGAACAGGGAGGCCCAGAATACAAAACAATTTTGTCCAAGATTGTACATGTAGCTTGTTTCTTGTATTTTTATTTTAGTTTTAAGATTCTGTTGCCTAATTGAATCTAAAAAGCAATTACTCAAGTTCTGTCGGTCATGACCTTGTTCGGAGGCTTTCAATAAAAAAATTAAATGTAGCAGGAACACAGTGTGAAATGAAAAGTTACATTTATGTAAAAATATTGTCAAAAGCTGTAATTTTGAAAAGCATTGGGATTAGCTAGTCACCCAGATTAGAAACAAAATATGGACTGCCCACCCGCCAACCAGAGTGTGCAATTCCAGTGGATTCTCAGTGGACCAGTATAAGAAATATATATCATTCAAAAACATATTAATAATGTTAATGACATTTTGACCAATCCGATTAAGCAACTAAGCCATGTAGTACTACTCCCAGGGGAAAACGAGCCAAATGCCCGGGGGTAATCTCCCTTCATGTAGGCAGACATGAATTACTACCCAAAAAAATAATTGTATTGTGTTGTATTGCGTATTTCGTTCTATTGTTTTGTATTGTGTTAATTCTATTGTATTTTGATAGCCATTCATGTGTTGCCTGTTGATGTTTCGATTTGATCGGTACATTACATTGTCGGACGAGCTACGAGTGACGATTCAATCTCTGATTTAAAAAGAAAGACTAATGGTACGATACCTGTTGGCGAGAACACTATCTTATGCGTCTTTTGGATCAGTTCCAAACTCGCCCATCCATGGCCATCGGCTGGGAGACTGGGAAGGAACTAACTAACTCGGTCGTTGGTCGTTGGCGTTGGCAGGATTGGAATACAAACTCGTGACCAGGGTCTTCTCGGTCAGAGAAGACCCTGGTCACGAGTAACATCGACCTCGGCAAGAGGTCGGCTGATTAGCGCCGGCTACTGGTGAATAATGAGACCTCTAACATGTGTAACAGCCAGTAGTCCAATGGAACTAATAGCGAGTGCTGGAACAACACTGAAGACATTTACAAACCGATCTCGGGCCTCCAAAACATCGATTTACAAAGTAGTTTACAAACTACCTCGGGCTTCCAAAACATCGATTTACAAAGTATTTACAAACTATCTCGGGCCTCCAAAACATCGATTTACAAAGTATTTACGTACCGAGTGTTTACCTCTGTACATCACAATTTCCAAACTATTTCCAAATTACATTTACAAACTATTGACATACTTTGTAAATTGTGTGTAGTATAAATACTCTTGTATAATTTTACAAACTATTTACATGCATGGTAAGATAGTTTGGCACCTCTGCATGCATTTCTTGCATGCATTGCATGCATGTGTGATGCATGCAAATCTTATTTAATGCATGCATGGATACTTATGCAGGCAATTACATGCATTGGTATATGTGATACATTGCAACTGTTATCATGCATGAATTGAACAACTGCAACCATAATTTAACAGCAAATTTGTTGTATCTAAGTTAGTGGAGTTTTAAATTAATCTAGACAATCCAGCATACAATACATGTATGTAATATATACAGAAGAGGCCCTGAGTGGCTTTAACTCAGGCCACCTATAAGAATAGGTGAATACATGGAGTTCATGGAGTTCTAGCATATTTTCGCATCGTACATGCATGATCAGTACGTACATGTACCTGCTGACCACCTATTTGGGTTCCCTGTGGCCTCGGGGGTTTAGCTCAGATGGTAAATCCCAGTGTCTTCCGATCAGAAAATTTAAGCCCGATCGGGCGAGGTTAGTAACTGGATGGGTGACCACTTGGGAATAGCTCGTGTCATAGCCTGTAGGCATTTCCTTTAGTTATATCTTTTTTTGCTAGTTTTTCTTTCGGATATCGTGTACCAACACATTTAAGGGAATTAAAAGTCCTCAATTTTCTTTAGTTAGGATAATTTAAATTTAAATCATAATCCCCAGGTCGTGCGAGGCCAAGGCCAGATCAATCACCGGCCGTTCAAGTTCGAGTATAGAGAAACACAGGTTAAATTAGAATACATAAAACTCTAAAATAATATCATAGCGAACATATTTTAACTCCTGTCATTGATAGCTTTGTACAGTATCAAAGCGCTTTTCGATCATTCCGGAGTGGGAGTTCTGCATGTAGGCTTGTGGCTGCATAGGCTTGTAGCGCTCGGTACTTGATTTAGAAAAACAATCGACAAGTAAATAGAAGCAACAAAATAATACCTTCTCAATGATCCCTAAAGAAGTACAGGAGTAAAAGAGGACATGCACAGAAGCTTGTGCTCTCAGATGTCGCATCAATCGGTGTTAATATTAAAAAGCAGCTTTAGTTGTATTCTCAGCTTTTATTTCGCCTTGTTGTTCGACCTTGCGGAGAGCGAGGCTTGTAGCAATCGGTACTTGACTTAGAATAAATCATTCATTAAGCTGTTTACATTTGAGAGATATCACGACTAGTACTCGGGTCTCAGCCATCCTGAGTCTTATGTATGTAAATTAGTGACCCGCAGCGTCCCGAGTTACATTGAATCTGATTGGTAGACCCTGTCACGTGTTGAGTAATTCTGGCGACACAAAAAAATAAACAATAAATGCCTGGCCTGAGTAATGAGTAGCTGTGCTTTATCAGATTTACAAACTCAGGCTGGAAGTGAGAGTTTGTAAATCTGATAAAGCACGGCCACAATATAATGGCTTATCAAACATGTGAAGAGCCCTTTTTCAGTTATTTTGGCGACACAACCTATTTCAGCTGAGAAAATCAAAAAAGGTCATGAAAATCAGGACAAAATCTGTATCAAATTTACAGATCACTTATCGCTCATTGAATTCCTTTGTTTATTGCTTCATTGATTATTAATGAGATTTGATAATAATAAATACAGAGCAATCAATGCAAGTCTCAAGTTTAAGCACTGTGAGGATTTAGCAATAAATTAAATATAGATATTTGAGCAAGCCATACATGTACATGTATGTCTGCAAAAGCAGCTGCTGCTTTGAGCTCATATCAGCAGGTTATTTAATCTAACCTCAAAAGGGTTACTGGTGACCAAAAAGTATGTACACAGTGTTTGTACAATGTATACAAATATATTCAGCTGACTGCCCTACATGATTATTTTAGGCCATAATATATAGTTTTCTACAGATTTCAAATTTAAATAAGTTGAGTAAATTACATACTAAAACAGGACAAGGTACATCTCTTATAAAAACATATTGTATGTATTGTAGCACTCCAGTTGCAACCTTAAATCTTACCATGCAAGTTTTCAGTGTACAGAAAGTGTACTTTACTATGATGTAAAAGTGTGTTGTACCATAGTTCTCAGAGACATTATTGACCTTGTAGGGTGGGTGGGTAGGCCTAAAAACATTTACAATGTATATCACGTGGATAAGTCTGATTCTTTCACAGACCCCACTCGGTCGCTGCACTTTCCCTTATGCAAAGGGTATGTTACAGTACAATGCTGGGTCCAGAAAATCCTGGATCGCATGCTGCCACTGTAGGAACGGCTTCATTACTTGCTTACTCCTTTAGAATTGCAGGTATGGGTGTACTATCTTAAATGGCAAGGGAAAATGTACATGTTTTCTTACTCTATATTAAGCAGAGATGATTTTCAAAAAAATTCAAATCTTCACTGGATCCCATGTTGCATACAACCCTTCAATTGTATTCTAAATATAAATCGGCAATAATTGAAAATTCATGAACTAATAATGATTAATTTTTAATTATCAATTGAAACTAAAACTCAAATCCACTCCAACTCACCCCCAAACCTGTTCATGTAATTAAAATTACAAATGGTTATTATAATTGTGATTATGTAATTAAGGGCTCAATTACATGAGGCCTGCTAGTCCGGTTGCCAACTTTTTTCCAACAAAATTTAAATTAAAAGCTTGACTTTAAGAATTGCTAAAAGTTCATGTATGTTTTTCTTGAAATCTTCAGAGCATTAAAGACCAACTGCTGAAAGTTTGACAAAATATAAAATTACATATAGTGCATGTACCTGCAATGTACCTAGATGCGCCAACGCGGCGAAAGGATTTGAAAGAGATCAAGGAGGACTTCTTGTTGTGTTATAATGACTTGTATTTGATTTTCTCATCGAGAGAACTTACAAAAGACGACTGAAAACAACTGAGGACGAACGCGTCTCAGTTAGACCACGAGGTAAACACGACTAAAATCTTCTATGCGCATGCGTGTGCAATATGCTAATTACCAGGCGTGTCCATTCCGCCGGCCTTGATATATCAAAATAAAGGTTAACTGTAACAAATTGCTAGATTTAGCGAATTTGTTCTTCTGTTAGAAGAAGTAGGCACAGCTTCACTATGGGCCTAACAAATGTTCCACTCTTTGTCTTGACGGTCACAACTCTGACTAGTTGGTCCGGTCCAGGATGTGTCTTCGTAACTCGACCGAGGGGCCACTGACAAGGCGGTGCTCGATTGTCCTTGATAAGTACTACATCATCTACACACAGGTTTCTTTTCAGGAACCTCCACTTGTTAAACCGTTGAAGGCTGTTGAGGTATTCTGTTGCCTAGCGTTTCCAAAAGTGCTGCACCAGTGTTTGACAGAGTTGCCAGCGCTTCAACATCTGTATGGGTTTAGTAACAGGATGGTCTGGCAGTGCCTCCAGTGGTCGTCCAATCAGGAAGTGGCCTGGGGTAAGCGGGGTGATGCTATAATCATCATTGGTGTCAAGAGTAGCAGTTAGTGGTCTCGAGTTAAGACAAGCTTCAATTTGACACAACACAGTTGTCATTTCTTCAAATGTCAGCTTGGTTTCACCTACTATTCGCTTTAGATGTCGTTTGCAGGCTTTGACTCTATTTTCCCAGACAGAACCATGATGGGGGCCAGTGGGAGGGCTGAACTTCCACTGGATGCCTTGTGAGGAGCAGAAGTCGATAACTGATTCTCGTGTATCTTGTTGGCAAAGTAAACGAAAGAGTTCCTTCAAATCTTTATTTGCACGACTGAAGCAAGTAGCATTATCACTCCATATTTGACCAGGCTTTCCTCTTCTAGCAACAAATCGACGTAGAGCAGCAAGAAATGCTTCAGCAGTGAGGTCGGAGACTAGCCCGACGTGACAAGACTTGGTTTCTAAACAAACGAAGATAGCCACATAAGCCTTGTAGTATGTTGGCCTTCGTGTGGATCCCAGCTTGAGAGTTAGTGGCCCTGCGTACCCTTGTGAAACAGGATTCAAGCTTTAGTCTGAATGCTAGAATATTCTAGAATATTCTGGGATTATTCTAGAATGTTCAAGAAATGAGCATCAAAGCAATTCAAGCTTTTTCATGTTCTCGAAATTCCAGCTTTTTCCAGCTTTGTTTTTCTGGAAAAAGCTTGAATAACCTGGAATGGATATTACATTCTAGAAATTCCAGCTTTTTCCAGCTTTGGTAATCTTGGAAAAGCTTGAATAATCTGGAATCTGACAGGTTCTATTTAACATTCTAGAAATTCCAGCTTTTTCCAGCTTTGGTAATTCATGGAAAAGCTTGAATAACCTGGAATGGATATTACATTCTAGAAATTCCAGCTTTTTCCAGCTTTGGTAATCTTGGAAAAGCTTGAATAATCTGGAATCTGACAGGTTCTATTTAACATTCTAGAAATTCCAGCTTTTTCCAGCTTTGGTAATTCATGGAAAAGCTCGAATAACCTGGAATGGATATTACATTTAGAAATTCAAGCTTTTTCCAGCTTTGGTAATCTTTGAAAAGCTTGATTACTTTCACAAAAATGAACAGTCGATCGTATCCACACTTACCCCTAAGCCTATAGGCTATCTAAAAACTATCAACACAAACCTATCCGAAAACTATCTGCATTTAATGTAGTAGAAAACTAGCCTATCTAAAAACTATCCGAAAATGATAAAAATTGGGATAGTAAAAAACTAGCCAGGTTTGTGTTCTTGCAGTTAGGTTTCAGATTATCCGAAAACTATCTGCATGTATGATAGTACAATGTAGAAAACTAGGCTATCCAATAACTATCTGAAAATAATAATAAAATATGGATAGTAAAAAAACTAAGGAGCATAAAGGAGGGCTAAGGAGCGTAAAGGATGGCTAAGGAGCGTAAAGGATGGCTAAGGAGGGATAAGGAGGGCTAAGGAGCGTAAAGGAGGGCTAAGGAGCGTAAAGGAGGGCTAAGGAGCGTAAAGGAGGGCTATTGAGGAGCGTAAAGGAGGGCTATTGAGGAGCGTAAAGGAGGGCTAAGGAGCGTAAAGGAGGGATAAGGAGCGTAAAGGAGGGCTAAGGAGCGTAAAGGAGGGCTAAGGAGCGTAAAGGAGGGCTAAGGAGCGCAAAGGAGCGCAAAGGAGGGACTTCGTCTACTAAGGAGATGCTTTCGAGACACTATGTGTCGGGACATTATGTGCAACTACATGAAGTAGTTCCCATCGTGGGGACGTGTTAGACATGGAGATGCGAACCTTGTTTATAAGTTACGAATTAACCTTTGACAATATCCGGGTATTATAATACACTTTCAACCAATCACGTCGCGGAGAATACCAGGTATCGTGTTCGGTAACCAATCCGATTCACGGGACGCACGCTTTCAATTAATTTGGCGCTCAAACGTATAATATTACTCGTCAACCGTCTTCTACACGTGAAGTTGGACTGTTTGTTACAAATTCTCTGTCTACTGCTATGGTTTTTAGCATTATCAAACTCTTATTTCTTTAATAACAATCTTCAGGATTCCTCAAGAATCGAAGGCTCCGAATCGAAGGTAAGTGCAGCATTGTCAACGACGTTAGAACCGATTTCAGTGTAACGTGCACCGCGCAAATTTAGCCACTTCTGAAGTCTCTCGAAGTCTGAAGTATATTTGGAATACGAAAGAGCACCAAGTTATTTGATTCAGTACCTCAAAACCATGATAAACAAGTGAGAGCATGTATGTATCAAATAAGTGCGTCGAATGTATTAATATAAACATTGAAATCCGTTGTATTATTTGACCGCTTTTTACGGTCGATCTGCCAGGCACTTTTAATATTTTCCAGTCGTTGTACACGTATATCGATCGCCCTTTCCCCATGGCTAAAGGCTCTTTGCTTTTAATAGGTTTCTAACTATTTAGCAGTATGTATGTACATGTATAAAAGTGACTAATCGTGTATGTTGTTGTTTTCTTGTAGGGCAAACCAATATAGAGAAAGGGTTTCAGAGAATGGGCTAGAAAGCTAAAACTGGAGGGATAGGAGAACTTAAGTGCAGCTGAGTGAAAATTAAACCTTAATTTAGTTGGCCTGATTGCAGAATGACCTCAGTTCACTTGAAAGTGACTAAAGACATTAAAAGTGGTATTGTTTTTTGAAGGCAAGGGGTTCGAGCTAAAAATACAGATGAGATTTTACAAGTGTTTGTTTGGTACAAGAATGTTGGCTGAGTTCCTGGAACAAGATTAAGTTTAACATTATAGGGTTGCTGCATACATGTAGATCCATTTATATCCAAAGATTACATTACAACTGTAGGATTTATTTAATTTTAGAGGCCATGACCACAAATGGTTCCATTTTGTGTTCAACATAACCCAATTTTGTAAGTCTAGTGTGATCTAATAATTATTATAACATGCAACCAGAGGAGCCAGGGTGTTGCAGTGGTATTCACCTTTGTGACCCGGATGCAATTCTAGTTCGTGGGCACCACATGTGAGTTGAGTTTGTTGGTATTCACCCTTGCTCCAAGGGTTTTTATTCGGGTTATCCGGTAAATTCCAATTTGATCAGTGGTTTAACATAGTCCTGGCTTTGATCACCCCCTATGGTAGTTGCAGGTCCCGTTAAAAAAATCAGGGATTTTTTACCCGAACAGTGGCTGTGAGGTGTATCACCAGATTGATTGGCCTATATAACCAGAGAAGAAGGGGAGGCGATAATTATAATTTTATGGTATAAGGATTCAGGGTTCATTTAATGGGATACTTCGAAAATTAATTAGCTATATATAAGTCTAGTGTCTGAGTATTCTGCAATCTCTGCTACCTATAGCTCCTTGTGTAGTATATTTGTACTGTCAATTGAAAGTTAGCAAATCCCATTGTAAATATTGCTTTTAAATGATCTAATTTGAGTTTCCAATTTTGTTCTTTTTAAAAATAAACAAGATTGAGCTATTATGAAATGTTATATTGTGTTTTCATCTTTTCTCCATGCAATACTATATATTATATACATGTAGCTTATATGCTGTTTCATACGTTCGGCATGTAGTAATTAATTTTATTATTTAAACTCGTAAGCTTAAAATATCTACAGATACAGTGTACATGTATTGTTTATACTTAATATATACTTACATGTATCACACAATGTTATGTTTGTGTGGCAGTTACTGTTTACAGTATATTATTACATATATGTATGCCTCATCAATTTAATGCTACATTGACATGTAATTAATCTGCTTTCTACATGTATATTAATATAGCTAGCAATGTACAACATCAGTTGCGTTACCTGTTTGAAAATGCTGTTTTCCTTACCTCCATTATTGAATGCATGTCTAACTTTCTGCATTTTTGAAAATGGCTTGCCATACAGCATCCAAATGGGGTTAGGGTTCAATTCATTCATCAATGAATTAAGTAAGTATTTATAATACAGGTTAATATCATCATGTGGCTTGAATTAGTGTGAAAATGCTGGAATTAATGTAGTCCTAGTGCAACATGTATATATAAAAGCTTGAATAAGCTTGAAAAAGCTGGAATTCAGTGTGCTAAAAGCTTGAAAAAGCTGGAATGCCATTGACAAAAGCTGGAATTTGCTTGAAAAAGCTGGAATATCACATGCCAAAAGCTGGAATTTGCTTGAAAAAGCTGGAATAGCAAATGCCAAAAGCTGGAATTTGCTTGAAAAAGCTGGAATAGCAAATGCCAAAAGCTTGAATTTGCTTGAAAAAGCTGGAATATCACATGCCAAAAGCAGGAATTTGCTTGAAAAAGCTGGAATATCACATGCCAAAAGCTGGAATTTGCTTGAAAAAGCTGGAATAGCAAATGCCAAAAGCAGGAATTTGCTTGAAAAAGCTGGAATATCACATGCCAATAGCTGGAATTTGCTTGAAAAAGCTGGAATATCAAATGCCAAAAAGCCTGAATAAGCTTGAATGATGTTGAACCAAAAGCTAGAATTATCTTGAAAAGCTTGAACATGCTGTTCCAGAAATTCCAGCTTAATCTTGCCTAATTTGCATAAAAACTTTAACAAACTGGAATATTCTAGAATATTCTAGAATTCAATTCTAGAATATTCTAGAAAAAGCTGGAACTTTATTCTAGAATATTTCTAAGCTTTTTCTAGAATATTCTAGAAAATTCAAGTTCTGTTTCACAAGGGCAGTCAACTGATACTCGTTCGTTAGCAAAGGTCGGGTGGACACGCTCAGCTGGCAGCTGACCCATGAGTTGAGTCGTAATCTTTGGAGATGCACGTCGGCAGATGACACACTGACGGGTCCACTTGCGTACAACTCTGCGAGCACCAATTATGTGGTACAGGTCTTGTAGTGATCTCAATGTGAGTTTGGGACCACCGTGGCACGACCGTTTGTGCTCATTCTGTATTATCAATGTTGCAAGATGGCGATTCCCTTGGAGAATCAGGGGGTGACGAGCTTTGTAATCTTTCATTGACTGTGAAAGACGTCCACCAACTCTCAGTAGCCCATCAGCACCGATAAATGTATTCAAGGGTTGTAGAGAATTGCTCTTGAGCAGTTGAATAGGTGAGAACGGGTGATGACGCGAAACACCCAGGCAGCGACTCTCACTAAACGTGTATAACTTGAGTATCTGTGAATGTCGATCACAGGTTTGTCTTCAACTGCAGCTGTGTCTACTTGTAGGGCAACTTCCTTCCTTTCTTTGAGCTTTAAATCTTCATCTCTGATACCAAAGTAAGAAAGATTTTCCAGTGAAAGAGGCGCTGTGAATTTAGATGGCCATTCGCTACCATCTTCTTTTAGCCACTCAGTGAGGGCCATTCCACCACAGCTTGTTGTGGAGAATTTCTCCAGGCAGGATACCGCGAGATCCCGCATCAGCTGGATTTTCTTCTCCGCTCACATGTTTCCACTTTTCCGGTGGAACATTTTCTTGGATTTGCGAGATCCTATTTGCTTCAAACGTTTTGAAGCGCTGACTGCTTCCATATATCCAGTTGAGAACTATGGTGCTATCGGTGAAGGCGTGAACGTCTTGTGTAGGGATACCGAGAACTTCTTGAACATGTTTCATGAGCTGTGAAAGCAAATGTGCACCACAAAGTTCAAGACGAGGCAAAGTGACCCTTTTGATTGGTGCAACCCGGGTCTTTGCTGTGACGAGCGATATGTGGACTCCGCCGGCCGTATCGACACTCCTTAAGTAGACCACACCACAGTAGGCCTTCTCACTGGCATCTGAGAAGCCAATGAGTTGCTTGTTAATGACTTGACTATCGACCGGGGTATAACAACGTGGAATTCTCAGAGACGATATTTGAGAAAGTTCAGTGTTGTCTCCAGTTCAGCCAATCCCTTTGAACGTCTGGAGGGAGGGGGTCATCCCAATCGATGCCTTGTTCCCACAGGCGTTGGAAGATTATCTTCACTACGATGGTGACACAAGAGATGGGACCAAGTGGATCGAAAATCTTTGCTGAATCCGATAGCAATGTGCGCTTTGTAAAGTTCGAGTCTTCAACAGATAGACCAGCGGTAGATAATCGAAAGTGGGCTTGGCTCGAGTTATATTCCACTCCTAGCGTTTTGACAAAGTTGTCGGAGTTGCTGAGACATGAAGTGGCCTTTGTGCTTCGAAGTTCTGGTGAGATTGAGTCCAAAACTGCAGACGAGTCGGAGTCCCACTTGTGGAGTTTGAACCCTCCTCTTCCGAAGAGTTCTTCAAGATAACGATAAAGCAGAACGGCTTGCTCCTTTGTTTGCACTGAAATAAGGCCATCGTCAACATAGAACGATTCTTTAATGGCTTTAGCTGCAAGAGGAAGTTCTGACTCATTTTCTTCCGCGACACGTAGCACTGAATTTGTGGCTAGGAAAGCAGCACTAGCAATACCAAAGGTGACTCTTCTCATGCGGTAATCCACTACTGGGTCGGTAGGCTTGTTCCTCCATAAGAACCGATGGTAGTCTCTATCTTCTGATGCCAGACTTACAGCTCGATACATCTTTGAAACATCAGTAGTGAGCGTATAAGGATGTTGCCTGAAACGAATAAGGACATCGTTCAGTGGAGGATGAACTGTTGGTCCCACGAGGAGCCGATCGTTCAAAGATATACCAGAAGTAGACTTCATTGATCCATCGAAGACAACCCTTAGAGGGATCGTGGCTGAGTCTTTGTACACGGCGTGATGAGCCAGGTAGATCGACTTTGAAGGCGGCTACAACCAATTTATCAGATGGTGATAGTGGAACGTTAACTTTAGGAACTTCTTCCAAAGTCACGAGTTGGTCGCTGAGCGCCCGTGTTTCCAAATAAGACCCAACCAAAGATGGTCTCTTGTGCTGCTGGTGTGTCCCTTGGTCCTAGTATATATCATTCCTGGTTTCAGGATATGGTGATAGGCATCAACGCCAAGAAGTATGTCGATTGACTTCGATATGTTAAACTGAGGATCTGCTAATTTGAGGGAGGCCAAGTGTGGACAGTGTCCCTTTGTGACAGATGTGACAGGTAGACGTTTTGTTAAGGATGGAAGTACGATCGCCTGAATCTTTGTTAGAGACGAAGAGCTTTGAAGTGATGTTAGATCAACTTCGACGACCGAGCTGTGCTGATTTGGGCACTGAGTTCCACCAATGCCGCTGATGGTAATGAATTGCCTTTGCCTTGGCAACTGTAGTTGCTGGCTACCCTTTCTGTGATAAAGGAGGCAGTAGATGCTGGATCCAATAGGACTCGCACAAGCATTTGCTGACCATGTGGTCCGCTTACGATGACTTGCGCTGTCATCATTAGCAGATAATTTGAAGTAGCTGCTTCTTGTGTAGTTACGTAGGCAGCCGAGTCGATTGGGTTGTTACCATTGCTCTCAACGTTACTGTTGCTGAGCGGGGCTGTAATAGGTTCAACCGTTTCACCTGTTACAGTCTCAGGCGCTTTGTCATAATCGAAATGGATGTGTTTGTCACACTTCTGACAGCGATGTGGAGAGGGACACTGTTTGACTACGTGTTTTCCCTTTAGGCAGTTGAAGCAAAGACCTTGTGCTAGTACTAAACTTCGCTTGTCAGAGACTGACTTCTTCTTGAATGCTTGGCAGTAGGCTAGACTGTGGTTGTGCCCATTGCAGACTAGGCACTTACCCTCAGCGTTTGTGGTATAGCTATAGACTGATGCTGATTTGGGTGCTAAAGGGGTTGTGGAAGCTTTTACCCAAGGTTTTTTATAGAAACCTTGTGCTTTCTTTGCACTAGAGTCGTAGTATGTCAGGAACACCCAGCGGTAAAACTTCATAAAAACAAACATTCTGATGTTTTTATAACAAATCAGATGTATTTAAACATATTTAAGGGAATTGTTTTTCAGCTGGCAGACGAACAGCTGTTCTGCAGTGCCAGCCAGCCTAAAGTTCATGAAGAATTTCTAAATTTCCCAGCTGAAATATTTAAGTGCAGAATTTGCCAGCAGCAAAACATTTTTTTACATATATTCCCAGCTGAAAAATACAAGTGAAGAATATGCCAGCTAATAAAAATGCACGATATCTATTCCAATACTGGTATGATCAATTAAAAGTCAATTAAGCTATACTAACGGCCGTGAGCCACGAGTAGCAGCTGACGTTGAAACGGTTTGTACAGGGCTTAACTGAAATATAGAACGCTATTTTTATTTTAAGAATAAAAACCTGAGCTAACCTGCAGAATTCGGTATTTTTAAAAACCTGTGAAACAACAGGTATACGTGCAGAATTTGCCAGCTGAGAAATATCGCTCTGTTATATTATTATTATGTAATTATATCGGACTGCAGAATTTACCAGCTGACAAATATCGCGCCGTTATATTATTATTTAGTATCAGACTGCATAATTTGCCAGCCAAGAAATTCCAAAGTGCAGAATTTGCCAGCCGAGTGGCCCAGAAGAACAGTTATTTTGCAGAACAGTTCGTTGGGTGTTCCTGGTATGTTAACTCTGTTGCAGTTGCTCTGAGGTCTAGAAATTCTAGTAATTTCTCGTAGCTTGGAACATCCTTTTTCCAGCTGAATGAATTTCTGCCATTCAACCGTGGTTACTGGATCAAGTTTGGATTCCCCTAGAGCGGTCATGAATTTTCCAAAGTCTAGTTTGTCCAGTGCTTTTAGAGATCATAGGTGATGTTGAAAGGTGTCATGTAATTGTCTCAGCTCGGTACTAGATCCCTCCTTTACGGTTCTTACATTGAGTAGGGTTCTAACATGTGCGCGATGAATTACTTGAGGTCTGTCGAATCGAGCCTTAAGGGCAGCGACAGCCTCGGGATAGGCTTCAGCAACGGCATCAATACCTTCAATTGCGTCTTTAGCCCTTTTAGTTACAAGCGATTTCAGCAGATACTGCATACGTAGCTGATCGTCCAGCTTCTTAGAATTGTGGATGGTAACCTCAAATTGCTGCCAGTAAGATTAATCCAATTAGTGGCTTCGCCGACAAAGGTAGGAATGTTGAGCTGAGGAAGTTTTACGGTCTTCCCATGTTCCTCGGAAGGTTGTTTAAATTGTTTCAACAATTTGTCTATTTCATCACGATGTTGATCGCTACGACTTTCGAGCTCTTTGTTGCGATGCTCGAGTTCTGCGGCTAGTCTCTTTTCAATTTCTTTGTTTCGATTCTCCCACTCTAACTCACGTTGTTTTGATTCCATTTCGCGTTCATTTTGCTGGCGAAGTTCGACATTACGACGGCATTGAGTGATGGGTAAAGACAACTTGTCTCGGTTAACTTTGACCTTATCAAAATAACTGGCGCTGGCATCATTCCAGTTATCGCCATCTGCATCATCTATATCTACTGGAGCTGAATCGACTTCACAAACAAACTGGTCAAGCGATTTCCCAGATTCAGAAAGCTGATTTCTTAAATCGGCGAGGTCTTCGATGTTGTTTATGTCTGGTTCAAGATGAGCCACGTCTGTTTTGGATATCAAATTGTTTCTAGTAGTGGTAATTCGTTCCCACTTTCTGTCTAGGGTTTTACTGGCCTTGCTGTTTCTTGAATTTACATCTTCGCCTTCGGGTTTGTGTGAAGTCGACTGAGTACTTAAGAGAAATAAAAATTTACTTACGTTTTCTCTGACTTGATCATCGTGGATTTCTAACTCTTCACAATCCTTTTCGATCAATTCTTGTTTTTCGTAATCGACCAGCGACGGCTTCGTGTTGATCTTGGAATTGACGATCCAAATCACGAATTTCATTGAGGTATTGTTCGACACAAACGTTGTCGAACTGATCTCTTTTCTCCTTTTCAAACAATGGATTGATTTTCTTGATGAGAATGGTGATTCTTCGCTTCACAAGACTTCGTTTGTGAACTAGAGTTTCACGATCTTGTGGCGGCATGTTTTCCTGTCGGGACTGAATGAGATTCCTTGACTCTTGAGTATAAATCCGGCTCGAAGGACCATAAATAGATGCGCCAACGCGGCGAAAGGATTTGAAAGAGATCAAGGAGGACTTCTTGTTGTGTTATAATGACTTGTATTTGATTTTCTCATCGAGAGAACTTACAAAAGACGACTGAAAACAACTGAGGACGAACGCGTCTCAGTTAGACCACGAGGTAAACACGACTAAAAGCTTATATGCGCATGCGTGTGCAATATGCTAATTACCAGGCGTGTCCAGTACCTACTGTATCTACATTAAATTTTCTTTTTCAAAGTGTTAAATTGGAACCACATTTCTTTTTTGGCCTAATGAATAACTTATTATCCATCTAATCACCCAATACAGCTGAGTATTTATCCTCATTCGCAATTTGGCTGGTAAAAATACATGAGTTATTAATTTACTGTTTGAGAAGTCTGTACAGAGAAAAAACTGTGCCTGTGCGAGATCTTGACATCTACTGACCGAGACCACAGGCAGAGGTCAATACTTTGAAGACTGCACACACAGTTTTCCTCTAAAGTAAGACCAACCCTAAGCCGATATAACATTATTTTTAGTAGTATATAACATGCCGGTTCTGGCCCACGTTGAATTTTTATTGTATTTTTATGACATCTCACCCTTCGGGTTCGTTATCATAAAAATACAATAAAAATTCAACGTGTGCCAAAACACGGCATGTTTTTTACTACTATAGTTTATTTATCGTATTTATACGTTATATTAAATGACCGGATTAGAGCAGTTTTGTTGTACTATTTTGTTGTTGTATTTTTTACATTTTAACGCCCTATTAGAGAAACATGTTTATAAGGTATTATTTACTACTATAGTTCATTTATTGTATTTATACACCACATTTAGAGGAGTGACTAGTTTACGGTATATCCATCCATGGTACTAACATACATTCTCTACTTCACAATATTAACGTATGCTGTTATCTTAGCACGTATTAATACCACACCGATTAGACAAGTGTGTATGATTGAAGAACCTCAACGTAAACGTTACAACTAAGATACCAATTAGACATATAGTATACATATAGGTATATTACACGATGATTGATAGTTGCACGATGATTGAGACAAGAACTTGTGATTGGTTGATGCGAGGAAAGTCCACGAAATGTATAAGGAAGTGTTCAAAGATGTCAGAGTATTGCTCTCAACATAACTTCCAGATAGGAAGAGGATGTACCATATTCGTTCCATGTTTAACGTGTGGTCGAGGCTGTCGTACTATTCACGAACTTTGTGCAAGATGTGGTGCACCTCGACTCCGTCTCATTCACAATAAGAAGAAACTCGATAAGAAAATAGCTAAGGAGGCTAGTGAGTTGGCGAACCTCATACGTCTAAAGGAATTAGAGAATCACGAGAAAGATCCAAATGTGGTGGACATTCACGATCTCGATAATGCATTGGATGACCTCTCCATTAGTGAGAAAGATCTAAATGTGGTAGAATCGGAGGATAAGTAGAAATCACGATACAAAAAAGAAGAAAAAAGAATGAAGAGAAATTGTTATGCGACCTCTCTTCATTTTTTTTCTCTTTTTTTTAACAAACAATTCAACAATTGACAGGCATATGGTATACAACTAGTATGGATGACCTTATTAGATTACTTGGTTCAGAAATTTGTGCAAGCCTACATATCAAACCACGGTTACATATTAACACTGGTGAAACATGTTCCGAATGTCTATGCCCGATGGAAATGCAAGGAACGGAATTCATATGTCCCACTAGACTTTCTCAAAGTCCTTCTTAGCCCCCCGTATGAAGGACTTTTCCCACTTGCAGCGCGCCAAATTTACCGGTTGATTTTTCAACCGGAGGCGTGGCTTATGACGTACTAAGGTTTGCCCAATCACAGAGCGTCAATTCTTCAGGCATTGTATGTTGACGTGTCAAGTTAGTCCTCAGAAAGAGATTGTCAAAGGCGCGAAATGTAAGCTCCGCCCTAGTGTCTGCGAACTCAAGCCGGTTTTTTTGTTCAGCCAATCAGAGAGGAGCTCTCATTTTCCGGGAGCTCATTAAAATGCACAGCTCGTCGATATGAATAGATTCCCTACAAGTCGCTGAACTGAGTATTCTTGCCACCAAAGCAGAGTTTTTTTTATGGCAACGGGAATGACGTGTAGATCTTTCTTTTAGAGATATTCGGAAGCTTCAAAATCCATAGCCAAAGTCCACATTTTATGCACTGAAATATGTTTTCTTTTACCATTTGGTAACCTCTGAGCGTTTTGAAGTTATTTTCTGTTGTCTAGGCGGCTAGCACGTGCTGCACGTGCAAAAATGGAAGTCGAAATAATCAGCCAATCAAATGTTTGTGTTCCCACGGTCCACGAAGTAATTAATTAATGTTTGGGCTATGGGAAAACCCTAACTAGCAAATTGATTGGTCAAAATAAACAATCCGTAAGTCACGGAACACAAAATGTGGCTCGAGTTCGCAGACGTTGGTGTGGGAGGGAGGGAAACGAACCACACAAGACGTCTGCATCGGAGGCTAGCTCCGCCCCTGAAATGTGTTTTCGCGCCAAAACATAATCCCCGATTCAATTTCCTGCAAGTGAAACAAGTCGAACTCGCCTCTCGCTTCGATTCTCGCACTCGCTTTTTGACCCAGTAATCGCTTACCAAGTGACTCAGCGAGTTCGACTTGGAGCAAGTCTAATGTCCCACCTGTGGTCTTGTTTCCGAGACTGAATCATGTGAAGAAACGACTATCGATCTTACTACTCGGTTACGCATAGTAGGGCCGGATAGCTTTCGGTATCAACATGACCTAGACCGCACAATCCCAAAGCAAAGCGATAACAAAGAATTGCAACTACGAACGATCATGCGAGAACTACAGGCATACAACACTATTTATAAACAAAATTACGACCTCTCGTTTCCCACAAATGTATTAGTAATCGTAGCCGATACATTTATCCAAGTAAAGAAAGTTTGTATCAAACGTAGCTATGCGAAACGAACTATTTTAGCTGCTATACTTTATCAGACATGTATACAATGTGGGTTCATTCGATCTAAAGGTGAGGTTGCTCGTTTTATGCAACTAAATAATAAAAGCATCTGTAGCGGAAATGTCTTTATACGTTCTCTAATGATGATAAGATCGATATAGATTTAAATGCCGATCGAATAGTTCCTCACATTGCAACGACTTTTGCTAAACTTCAACCCAAAGGAGTACCTAAGAATGTCCAACAAATAGTCTATGAGATTGTTCGTACGGCAATAGAAAGCAATATAGGTACTAGATCTATACTTCGAACTAAAGTCATTGGAGCAAGTTACGAGGTATTACGGCGTTCGGGATCTCATATAGCTCTTATCGACGTTATTAAACGATGTGGTACGCATAAGGGTTCGATCACGCGTTTTATCAACGAGTTGATTGTTTACAATTCCCACTTTGAGCCCATCTATATGAGACACGGTCTAACTAATCATAAAGTTTAATTCGTACCTTTTCCATCAACCAAAGATTAAACAACTCGTTTCCTATTCAACCAAAACGGCCGTCGATTAAGATACCCATTTAAGAATTTAGTTTAAGACCACAACATGAAAGCGGTCGTATGTTAATTAGTGGCTGACGAAATCGAGACAGAAATCTGAATACGAACCAGACATTCCGAAAGGTCCATAAAATTCCAATCCGACCCTAAAATTCCGATCCGACCCTCTTTTTTTATTTTTAAGATTTTTTATTTTTTAGGTCTCTTCGGAATGTTTTAGTTTTTTTTGGAATTTAGGGTCCAATTGGAATTTTATGGACCTTTTGGAATTTCGCCCACGCTGATGACGTGATGTGGTAGACAGAAATTTACATATAAACCAAAACAACACGGTAATTTATACGATTTTGCTTTTAGCGAAGTTTAAATAAAATCCACGCCGGTTTCTTTCAAAGGAGATATCGATTTTTATACCATTTTTGCTCTCATTTCTTCTAGCACTTCGGAGCGAATTTGTTCTACGTTTTTATCGCTTATTTGTCCTTGAGTCTTTCGGCGAATTTCAGACCTCATAATCTCGTATTTATCTGCTTCGGCGAGGATGAGACTGTATTCAGAGTCAGATATATTTTCATCACGCAAGGCTTTCGATACTTAAGATCACGAATCGTATTAATTTTCGCTTTTGCCAACATAGTTGTTCTCTCATGTTTAGATACTTTTATTCCTAATTTTTTAGCTCCAATGGTCGTAGATGCTGAAATTAATCCACATAAACCACCAATAACGCCAAGTGGTAAACCAATCACTATTCCGAGGCCAGTTAAAGCTACTGCTAATCCAGACCCAGATAAAATCACAGATAGACCTCCTGTTACCACGGCAATACCATGAACTATTCCTTGAGAACGAGCATATTTCTTACGTACGCCTTCATAGTGTTTTTCTTGAATTTCGATATCCGAAAGCGTATCTCGGATTGTTTTCAGTCGAAAATTATTTCCAGTGCCACTAGCAAGCGATGGATAGATAGTTGGTGCTGATGGAAGAAGGGGTTGAATTGAATCGCCGTCCATCGTATGTATACGTATGATTTACTCAAGCTTCAATACGTAGCGTATAGGTCGACCACGGAAGTCTATAATATTTCCTTCCTCATCGCAAATCGTCAGGCGAAGGCTATTTCGTACCGTATCTAGAGCTTTGATAGCTAGTGGGATTAGTGAAGCATATGTCGATTTCGCGACTCTTTCGCCTCGTATCTCTAAACTAGCTATTACTTGCGATCGTTTTCCATCGAGAATTGAGAAACTAGAATCCACCACATCGCAGTGGACATACATAGTGTAGATATCATGAAGCACCAGCGTGTGGTTACCCACTTCGATTGACAAACCATGCCCTTCTGGAGTACTATCGGTACACAATAATGTGCATAGTTTCCTATCAAATCGAATCGGTTCCTTGACTTCTATGTTCCAAAATCTACTAGATGGCTGTTCCACTATTTTCAAGATACCAGCATCAATTGCAGATTTGAAGTAGGGTTTGAGGCTTGCCATGTCGTGGTGTCCTGCAGTTATAGTGTGTGAGATTCTCATATCAGGATCGTTATTTTCTCCAGCCTTAAACCACCAGAAGTTCGCATCATTTGCTAGATTCCACCAACTGTTCTCTAAAGTGATCTCGATTAGTGAAATATTCTTGATAAGAATAGGGTTATCGAAGTAGACAGTATGGTCAGACGATGTGGTGGTGACATTTAAGATAACCATCTTATATATTAAAGGTATAAACTATGTATACGTATAGCTTTAATATGTCTCATAAAGTTCATTTCGAAGGAGATTGGGGCGACTATATCGCACCTCGCAATGCAAAGGCTTTCGCGTCCTTTAAGAAAAATTATCCTTACGCGGACTTCGATAAGTTCTCAGCTAGGACAACGGCATCCGACATACATGATGAGTCTACATACGAGACTAGAATCATGTTTTACGATGGTGGGCAGCATTGGAATATAAGTGGTCTCATACCAGTAGATGTACGAAATCATCTACACGAAGCGTTACGTGTGACAACGCAAAAACGTGTGATGGTTGGTGGTTTCCCCCCTCCCATTCACGAGAACAGATTTTAAGTATCCAGTTCCAGCCACTCCCTGGAAGATCGACACCAAAGACATAGATCCTTTTATGCGAGAGCTAAAGATTTACGTAACAATCGATCAGTTCTTCATATATAAACCGAAAAATATCTTCCAAGACCTGGGATTTGATTTTCCTACCGATACCATTAACGACAACGACGATGACGAAGATGATAAATCCAAAAAAGCACAAGAATGGTTAGATGCTAAACCAATGAGACATTGGCAACAACAATTATGCTTCGCACTTTGGTGCGCGACGGCCGGTTGTGGAGTGTCATTCGATGACCATCTTTCAGATGACGCACCAATCCCCAATAATGTTCGTAGCTTTTATCGCTTCCACGTGTACTTCACGACCAGGAGACTACTGTACGAATTGGGAATCCCACTTCCCAAAGATTCTATATTTAATAAGAACAATAACGAGCCATGGAATTCCGTTGCTTATGATAGGATAAGGGCAGAGTTCGGAGTAACTAATTTAAACTTCGCTTTACGTAGAGCGGGATTTACTGATAAGTCGTGGGGATTCGATACCAATACCCCCCTTGATATTCCAGTGAGGTTTTATCATAACGATATGGCTAAGAAGCAACACAATTGGTTCGTTCCACAAACTGGTAAGGGTTTAACTGATGCTGGAATTGGAAGGTTAGATCGATCAGTTGAGGCTTTTGGGCATTGCATCATAACTGCTCAATCCTCCGAACGTGCGTCCATCGTAGATAATTATAACGCCAAATTAATGTTTAACTCTTCGGTCGAAGCCGCAATTATTGAAGACGATTTAAAGAAAAGCGTAGATAACTATCAACTCGCTATCAATACCACGAAGAAGAGGCTCAATCTAGTAATAGCTGAAAAAGTGTGGTTATTACCAAGCAATCTGGTGTACGACATCGGCATGGTAACTGGTTATAATAACGCATTTAAGAAGGCTACGAAGAGTATGGGATTAGGCTCGTCGACCTCCATCAACAAGGAGCATAGTAAACCAAAACCACCAGATATGGAAGGAACTACGACGAAGAAACTATTACCGCATAGCGCAAATCATCAAGGTTCATTTCCAAAGATAAGAAAAACTATCCATACGACTGCAAGGTATCGCACATCGAAGCCTAATCTACAACATGAGATCAATCTAGCGATAGTATCTATTGCAGGAGCTGGAATTGCATGGGCGTTATTTCGTTAACGTTGTTTGTATTGCTCTATTGTGATCACCACTATAGCTACGATGAATAACCAAACGTTCTCTGCTAATACTCCTAGAGCTTGACCGGCCATAGTAAATATGAAATTCGCAATTGATCCGATCATTCCAGGTAGTATCTGTCCAAGTTTCTTTCCCATTTCCTTTAACAAATCACCTATCGTTTTCAATCCCTTCTTTACTGTATCTGCCACTTTGTCAATACCATCTTTTACTGGTTTCGGTACGGATTTCGATAGCTGGGAAACTATTACACTAACGATAGCACCAATAGCAGTTACCACCGCAAGAACAGTCATTCCATACTTCCTGAAAATGTATTTGACCCTTTCACGTAGTGATATACGTTCTAGTATGGCTTCTTCTTGACGTTCAAGTAATTCTCTTGCCTTATGGATAAATGTTAATTCTGTCTTAGCTTTTTCTTTCTGAGCGTTGGTCGATTCGGAGTCTTCAAGAATAGATTCGTTATTTGCTTCCCGATCAGCGAGTTGTCGTTCTGCAAATATTACTTCATTAGCAGCTTCTTCATTATTTGGACCTAAAGCATCTTTGAGAGCTTTCCTCATCTGCACACGTAATTTCCTATCTTCATCCTTACCGATGAATAGACGTTTAAAGGGTTCTTTGCTTCCAAGTTCGCGAACGGTGATGTTTTCATCTACTAAGGAGATTTCTATATTATGCCGAACACCAGCATCCGGATATTGCCCCTTTACTATGTCAACCAGTATTTCTTTTGCCGAATCTCGAATTGTTTGTTCGAATGTGAATCCTCGAAGTGGGTCACCTTCTATAGCGTAGTCATGCAAAACATCCATGGTAATTGTTTCACTACCTCCAGCCTCATCTTGATCATCACCCAATAAGAGAGCCACATATCTTTCATCTTCCTCTCGTTGTCGTCGGTTTTCTTCATCTCGTTGTCGTCGGTTTTCTTCATCTCGTTGTCGTTCTTCGTATCTATCTGTATTATCCTCAGGTCTCACATCGACGTCGACCCTATCTTCCATATTGAACATAGCTATATATCTTGGTATATTCAACATGATATCAACGAAGTTAATTCCTACAGAAGCACTAAGAGTGCCACTCGCACTCAAAGCTCGACGAACCCTATATAGAAAAACGTTCAATCCATCATCTGCCAATCCAGGTGAGACTCTCTATGTGGAAGTTCCAACGATGGGAGAAGATATCGTATTAGTACCTGGTAGTTTAGCATTATTGGTCGATATCGTATTGTCTGGGGCACATCCTAATAATCGAGTCGTTGCAAATGTTGGACGTTGCTTAGTCATACATCGAGTTTGTAAGATAGGATCTGAAACATTAGAAGACATTGCTCGATCGGATCTATTACAAACATATTCCGATATCTATTTATCTACGCAGGAGAGAGAATCGAGAGTACAACAAGGTATCCAATCAGATAACACAAATAAGCTACGATCTAAAGCCGGTGATGCAGGTACTTCGAATGCTGGTGAGAATGCATTGTTAGCTGCATATGGTTCCAAATATAGGATTCCATTAGACGTTGATATTCTTACACAACATGGAGTTCTATATCCACATGCATTAGAAGACACTATTTCATTCGAATTAACTCTAGCCCGCGCTATCGATACAATCGTTGGATCAGATTCGACAAAGATAGGTACGTACAAGCTTACCAACATCCAGTTAGAATACGAAGCAATCAAGAATGAAACACTAGCTAGGAATACATTTAACGCATATGAAAAAGGTACTGCATTCCTATACGATCACGCAGTTCACTTCAAGTTAGTACCTATCGCTAAGGCATCAGATACTTTGATATCTCAGAATATAAATGTTCCACGACGATCATTTGCTGAATTACTTTTTCTATTCGTAGATCCTCCCACTGCCGGTTCACGAGATAGTGAAGCATTCGTAAATCCTAATATTTCAAAGATAGAGATAGACGTAAATGGAGTTCCAAATAGATTCTTTCCAGGAGGTATGTTAACACAAGATTTTTGGGAGTCCGCAAAAGGATGGTTTGGTACATCCAATACCTCTATGACTCCTACCAAATTTTACAATAACAGATTTGCCATCCTAGTCGATTGTCGTACAGCAAAAGATTCCTCTGCTCATGGCGATGGAATGGCACAGACTGGTGGTGGAAAAGATATCGATATTCGTATACATAGAACTTTAAAAGGAAGTGGAAACGTAAACATGCATATCTATGTCCTTGCGGATGCTCAGCTTAAGATATTGAACAGATCTTTACATAGTATAACATACTGATGGATTCCCTCGTAGAACACATTCCATTTAATGCACTCATAGTAGGTCCAACGAATTGTGGAAAGACTGCATTTCTCATAGAACAACTTCGTGGACCATTTCGTGGTAAGTTCGATTACATAGTATTAATTTGTCCTACGTATTCCCACAACAAAACATATCATGGATTTGCCAATCGAGATCCACATTTTTATGTTATATCTCCACCTCAGAATGCTATCGATACCACATTAAATATTTGTGCAACCGTTTGGTCAGGTACCAATACATTATTGATTCTTGATGATTGTGCCGCATCAAAAGATGTAAAACGAAGAACTGACAAACTAGTAGATTTAGCATTCTCTGCTCGACATATAGGACTATCTATTTGGGTACTATCCCAACAATTAACGAGTATATGTAAACCTTTTCGTGAGAACGTAGCTATCGTAATTGCATTTCATACGGCATCAGTTATAGATGGTAAAAAGATATTTGAAGATTACGGAGGCTCACAAGAATGTAATGAGTTACGAACGATACTTCGATCTCATAAGTTTGCTCGCATATGTTTCTGTTTGCGACATCCTTTTGCAGTAGTGTTAGAGCAATCCGCACCTATAACATATTATCATGGATGAATACACCAAAGAACTGAAAGATGAGTGCGCTATTACTTGTCCTACAACCAAATTGGAATTTCCAACCGAATTGGAGGATATCGAAGAATATCGGGAAGCACTTAAGACCCTAGCTGTATTGGGTAAAACGAAAGAATGTCTAGGACAGAATTTCTCACTAACAGATATAACTAAACTATCTGAGAAGGACGTAAAACGTTTACATAGTAGATAGCAGGCCGTTAAGTAGCACAGCAAATAACAGTACACTTAGTAGATGGTGTACTACGTCAAGCTACTCGCACAGTTGCATACTTAGTTCCACTAGATGACCAACGAGAACGAGCACTGTTTAAGGGTTTACAAGAAAACCAATTAGCCCGCCATGAGATATCTATTGCGGCCGGTCGATTAGCACTTAAACACGGTCGATTTGTAGCTCTAGCTAGTGTTTTGTTCACCATAGCTGATCACATAGTCATTCCTAGTACACCTATTAAACCTTCGCAAGTAACTACTATATCGAATCAAGATGGAGGAACAGACGGATCAGATAACTGCGAATCCACCAACGACTGCACCAACTAAAGTAAAAGATCCAAAGAGAGTTGCTGCTGGGAAAGCATTAGCACTAAGTAATAAACTTGCTAGAGAGGCTCAAAAGAGAGAGATTTCGCGTGAAAGTGAATTATCTAAAGAAACCGATGTAGATGAAAGTTGGACTAAAAACATATCTACTAATACTACTATCGCAGTTATTGGTACGGGTGCTGCATTGTTTGGCGCATACTATCAATACAAAAGATACAGAGATGACACTCATAAGAACGTTAGTACGATACAACGACCCGCGAGTCCTGTAAAGACTACGGTACCAGATATGGAGTAACAATTAAAGACTAGAGATATACGATATAAGTAGTAAGGGGGCCCTATATAGATCATATACCCTCTCCTGATTGGTCGAGAGCAAATCTGTGACGTCACAGGTTGTGTGACGTCACAGGCCCCGCCTCCTCAGTTATAGATCCTAGGCAGGCCGCGGATTGGCTGCCGCTGTTATAGATCCAATACAGGCTCAGGATTGGCCGGGATTATAGATCCACTACGGGCTCCTGATTGGCCGGGATTTATAGATCCACTACAGGCTCAGGATTGGTCGGGATTATAGATCCACTACGGGCTCCTGATTGGCCGGGATTTATAGATCCACTACAGGCTCAGGATTGGTCGGGATTATAGATCCACTACGGGGCTGGGATTGGTCGGGATTTATAGATCCACTAGGGGTCGGGATTGGTGGGGATTATAGATCCAATCCAGGACGGGGATTGGCGAACCGGGAACTACCCGAGGCGTATAAAAAAGTGAACCTTTTGGGAGAAGGCATTCATGTTGTTTTGGTTGTTTGCCTTGGTGTCTATGCTCTATCGAGAGTACCATATAGTGTGGACTCTTTGGGAAGATGATCCAAACGACGAAATTCCTATCGGTAGACGAAGTGGATAAAGCGAGCCGTGAACAATTTAAAGTGTTGACCCAACATTTGTACGTGGCTTTGGTGACCGCCGACATTTCACAATGGAAAACAATTCGGCCGAAAGAGGGATTCGCCGAGAATTGGGAGAAAGCTCGCCAAGGTTTTTCGCCGGAACACCTGAACGAATTCCTGCCCTATTTTGGGCAGATGTGTGCGTTACCCGTCACGCAAGAGATGAGGGACGAGGTGATAGCCAGCCTGAAACAGATCACGGCCGACCAGGCGTATGTCATTTTGCAAACGTGGCAAAGCAAACTGTGGGAAAAGGGGACGGACGACATGGCCCAATTGTTTGGAGGGTTTCTGCAGAAGATACGCCTCATGAAGACCGAGACGAGGCATAGCGACCTCCCTCCCATGAGTCCGATGCACGTCACGTTGGCCTCCCTGTACATGGCGGTGGTCTCCTACGCGCACGGGGATTGTTTTCAGAGGGTGCAGCAAGGGGCCCAACGGGAGGGCAAACGCAAAGCCTTGACTTTGAAGACTTCCGGCTATAACGCGGAGGACGCGTGGGTGATTAAGCACGACAGCAACAACAAGATCATTTTCAAGTACAAGGAGGATATGAGGTGTGTGTGCGTGTACCTTTTGGGATACCTCTACCGAGACCTGTTGGCCGAACGGGAGACCTGGAACCGGTTGAAAAGAGCACAGGTAGTGAAGAAGGAGTTCCCTGACTTGAAGAACGCGTTGGAGGAGAGGTACTTGAAGGAACTGGAGTCCATGTTGATGGGGTGTTTGTCGTATTGGCTCAGCCTAGATGTGCTCCCCGAAGAGAGGCTAGAGATAGAAGCGATGATGCTTGACATTGCCAATGAGGAATTCGCGAAAATGGATGCGATGGCCCTGGAACATCAGTTGAGCGAGGAAACCGATTGGCCCCACAGGTCCTTACGCCACAATTTCCTGAGGGAGATGGCGAGGTTCTTGTTCCGGTGGCTTCCCCTGAAGCAGGGTCTGGGAATGATGTGGTACGAGGTATGCGAGACTCGGCTTTGTGAGGACCTGGTCTGGGGAACGCAGGGCTACTTGATCCGTTGCCGTACCCAACGGGCCCTCCCCCGTGAGTTTTGGTACCACGCCGAAACATTGAATGCGGAGGGGTGGGTAGCAAGTAGCCTTATCACTTCCCCCTACATGAACATAGATTCAGCGGCCCGTGCCCATTTTGACAAAGACCACCTTCCCCCGGAGCCCCACTTCTCGGCAGTGCAAGACCCCCGGTACAAGAGAGAGCGAGACCTCATAACAGAGTACGAACACTTCCTAACCTACCTGTACTTCCATCTGTGTGCGCGGTACTCCCAGACCACCATGAAGTTGGACGGCTATTCCGGTATCGGACTGAGCTTTAAAGAAAGTAAGTTCCAGGTGAAGCAGTATCACGCGGATGCCATCAAGCAGTTACTCCCCCATGTCACGAACCAGCTCCTGAAAGAACAGTTTGACCTTCTGTTACCTATCTGGGACAACTACACCTTCCGGGTATGGCAGCAACTCTACGACTACTCGGAGTTTGAGTTGTACGACTACGTTCAGGATTTGAGGGCTAAGTCCCGGCAAAGCAACCGGTTGTACCGTATCGCTTACCACTTTGGCGGTAGTATGGTCACCTCGAGTAGGTTCTATCGTCAACATCATGCTTGTGACAGTCCTGTGACGAAGGGGGATAACCAACTGATCCCTGAGCAGAACCATTTCAATGCCTTAAGGGGTCACATGAACACAGCCCTATTTAAGTACGACGTGGAAGAGAGAGAAGAGGAGGATGAGGAAGAAAAAGAAGAACAAGTTTCCAGCAAGAGGGTGGCCGAGATAATGGCGTTGATCAAGTGTGACGATGACGTCGACGACGACGACGATGATGCCATGGAAGAAGGACTCCCCGTCCAGAGCGAGAAGAGACAGAAGAGGGAGAAGAGGAAGGAAGAAGAGGAGGAGGCTGAAGAGAGGATGGCTGAGAAGAGAAAGAGGAAGAGGCCCAAAGAAGATCTGACTTGGTTCGTGACAGCCGTGCGTTACTTTGTGGACCGTCTGACCTTCCATATGCTGCAGATGCGGGGGGTCAACTTTTTCAGACCTCATTTTACGCTGACCCACGGAAGTACGCCGACCATGGACGATTTGTTCATGGAAACAGAAGAGGGGAAGGCGACTTGGCTGGTGATCCTGGAAACCACCTTCCGTGCGCATGTCCAAGGAACCTACCACACTAGGCAGAAAGAGTTGGTCGCCACCCTGATCACCCATTTGTTCCAGAAACGGAAGTATGCGGTCGAGAACAATCCCCTCTACGACAAAGTGAGACGTTTTGGTATGGATTACGTCACTCAAATTCACGACAGGTACCCCTCGACAACCATGGAAACCCTGGTGCGAGAAGAGGATCCCATGGCGGACGGACTCCTCCCTTACCTCAACACTATGGCCCACAGTTTTGCGTGTGACCTGTTCAAGGAAAGGGAGGAAGGGGAGGAAGACAAGAAGTTGACCATGCCGTACGCGCCAGGATTGTTGGAGAAGGCCTTGAAGACCATCCACTTGGATCTAACCTATGGGACCTGTATGATCAAGCAATCGGCCGTCATTTTCACCAACCCCCTTACCTACACCTACAAATTGTACGAAGACAGTGGCAGGAGGTGTACCTACGACAGCAAGTACCCTACGGTCCAAGAATCTCTCAAAGACGTTCCCCTGTCTCCCTTTTGCTTCGTGTAAAAAAAAAAACAATAAAAATATCCAGGGAAAAATGACGGTGTCTGTCTTTTCTAGGGGGAAAAAAGTATAAGGGAGGTCCCGCGCGCTAGACTCGGGGAGAGTACAGAATGCCCTGCGGCGGAGGAGGAGGTCCGTCCCTCAACTGCCACGGCATTTTGAAACGTGTCCGTTGTCTCTTGGCGTGTTGCGGAGGAAAAGTGATTATCCAGGACTCTCATTTTGAGGATTATGGGGCGAAAGAAGGAGAAGAAAAAGAATCCTTCCGCGCTGCTCGAGGCGTTGTATTACGACCCCAGCAGCCCTGCTGCCTTTGGGGGTGCTGCCCGTCTGGTGAAAGCGGCTAGCGAAGTGGGGGTGACGCGCCCCACCACTTTAGCGTGGCTGAAAAAACAATTGACCTTTACGTTGCACCGACCTTTTCGAAAAAAATTTCTGCGAGGGCGCGTGCGCGTCATGGCCCTGGACGAGCAGTGGCAGGCGGATCTGGTGGACATGCAAGCCACGAGTGCCTTCAACAAGGGCTACAAACACATTTTGACCATCATCGATGTGTTGTCCAAGTACGCGTGGGCGGTCCCCCTGAAGAACAAGACGGGAGAGGAATTGGTGCGCGCCTTTACCCAAGTGTTCCGCGAACGGAAACCGTTGCGGTTGCAGACCGATGCCGGGACAGAATTTACCAACCGCAAGTTCCAGGCCTTTTTAAAAAAGAATGACGTGGCCTTTTTCGTGACGTACAACGAGACCAAAGCCCAGATTGCCGAACGGTTCAACCGGACGCTCAAGGGCCGCATGTACAAATATTTCACGGCCACCGGGAAGAAAGAGTATTGGAAAGTCCTCCCTCAATTGGTGCTCGGGTACAACCGAGCCGTCCACAGTAGCATTCGGCGCGCCCCCATCACCGTCACGCCCTTCAACGACCACGAGGTGAGGGCCGTCTTGTACCGGGAAAAGGGACCGCCGTTAAAGAGGAAACCGAAGAAACCGCTGTACCGTCCCGGCGACACGGTACGGATTAGCAAGACCAAAGGCCATTTTGAAAAAAGCTATCTGGCCAACTGGTCGGAGGAAGTGTTCACGGTGATAAAACGGTTGGACTACCGCACCCCTCCCGTCTACCGGTTGGAGGACTTGAGCGGGGAGGCGTTGCGGGGAACGTTTTACGAAAGTGAGATGACACCGGTGGCCGTGGAAAAAGAAAGTCTCTTTATCATCGAAAAGGTGTTGCAACGCCGCCGCGGCAAGAAGAAGAACCAGGAAGAAGTCTTGGTGAAATGGGAAGGGTACCCCGCTAAATTTAACAGCTGGGTCCCGGTCACTCAGCTCCAGACCCAAACGTACGGGTGAAAAAAAAAAAAGAAATAAAAGAGTGGGTTGTTCCGACGGTCGGAGTCATTGTGGAGAAAGAGAGGATGGAGGAGGAGGAATTTTACATTACCTTAACCCACGGGGTGAAGTCTTACGTCTCCACCTACGTCAATGAACCGTCCCGGTTCCGTATCCACCTCTATAAAATGTACACGTTGTCTCGAGACTGGGAAATGGCGGTCACGACTCTGGTCTTCCCCAGTCCCCAGAAGAAGACGACCTTGTACATGTACTGTGATTTGGTGGAACCCAGTATTGTGGGGGATACGAAAGTCCCCTTGTTGAGAGTCCTTTTTTCAGGGCCCGGGGACGGTGAGGTCTACGAACGTAACTTTGCCCCCCTGTACTACAGACGGTTGGCCAAGACGGTGTTTGAGGATTTCGAAATCCTTATAACCGACGAGCAAGGGAAACTTGTTTCATTTCCACAAACCTCCAAGGTGGAAGTGACCCTCCATTTCCGGAAAGCATGAACCCCGACCGCATCTGGATGACGCTGCCTAGCGTGGCCAGCCGGGATACCTTTCCCGATAACACAGGCTCCCATTTTCGTATCCGGCTCCCGGAGATGTTGGTCTTGGACCGGCAGTGGGAGATGGCCCTCTGCCACCTGCAATTTCCCCGCGCCTGGGATGAATTGTTCCCCCAAGTTCAAGACCGCCAATTCTCCATGATCCACGAAACACTGGATCCAGAAGTAGAAATCTCCTACGACCTCCTCCCGAACATCACCTTTACTCCACAGTCTTTCGAAACGGTCACAGAACTGGTCACAGCCATGCGCTGGGCGATGTTGCAGGGGGGCTACTCTTCGATCATGAAAACATTTAGCGTCCGAGTGGAATCTTCCAATAATGCCATGGGTAAAACCGTCCTGGAATTGGCTCAAACCCCAACGGGCGGCTACATGTTAGTCCTCCCCCCTAAACTGGCCTACATGGTCGGCTTGGAGGACGATCCCAAAAAGGCCACCGCACATCCTGCACACCTGTTGAAAAAACCGGGCCCTCGCACACCGTTGTTGTCCAGTTTCGTGAAGACGACTATAGGGGAGTCGCAGAATGTGAAACCCGTCCTGATCCTCGCCTCGGTTTTGGAGAGAGAACGGACTGTGTACTACATCACTAACGCGAGTACGGGTAAAGGCACTAACTTGTTTAGAGGCCATCGCAAGATCGTAAAATCCTTTGTGGTACCGACCGGGAACTACGCGAACCTCATGGCCGTCCAAGCTACCCTTCCGATGAAAGGCCCTGATGTGTTATGGCTTTGGTACCAGACTGATGGAACCGCTACGTTAACCCTTCAACTCAAGGAGGAGACCCAAATTGCCATGAGCCCCTGGCTGGCCAATCTGTTTGGGTTTGGGCAAGGAAAGCCCGAACACTATCCGGCGGACGACAACACACCCCTGGTGGGATACCAGCCCGAGTGTTGGTCCACCTACTATTCCGGTCTAAAATTCCGGACGCCCACCCCCTACCTGCTCACCCGCGATTTTAAACACCAACCCGTACGCAGTTTGTACGTGTACTGCGATCTGATCGAACCGCATATCGTGGGGGATGTGAAAGCACCCTTGCTGCGTGTCGTGTCGGCCCAGGTCGCGTACAACAAGGTGGTGGAACGAGACTTTCCGGTCATGCGCTACTTCCCGCTCGCCAAAACGGTGTTTGACACGCTGGAAATCCTTATAACCGACGAGTCCGGCCAACGCCTCTCATTCGCCTCAACAGCTACCGTGGTGGCGACGTTGGAATTTGTGAAGCGTGCTCTGAAAAAGTAAGAATGAATGGAGCGTCTGCGGAATCTATGGCACTGGAGTCATCTATGGGGGACATGGCTGGCGGAGGGTCTTCGATCCCTGTGTTCCGTGCAAAACCCGCACCCCCCACCACTCGACGCATGCCCTCCTCCATTCCTGTCTTCCAGGGGGGTCGCGGACAGCAAGGCGGTGGCGGACTCCTCCCTATCCGTTGGAATGAACTCGGTCGTTACGAACCGGTCACCAATCAAAAGGGTGGACTCTTACCCTTGGCGCTAGCCCCCTTGGCCGTCATGGCGGGCAAAGCGTTGGCCGGGACCGTCGCGGGGGCGGTGGCTAAAAAAGGAGGACAAAAGATACTCGCTAAACTGAAATCGAAATTTGGCAAGAGGGTGGTGAAACAAATCGTGAAGGACACGAAAAAAGGAACAGCCCGTGTGCTCGGTAAGAAAACCAGCAAAACGTTGATCCAAGGCCTGGAAAAGATAGCGGGGATAGCGCCGAAAAGGAAAAAGACGAAGAAGCCGGCCAAAAATACGAAGAACCCGGCCAACAAGAATAAAAGAAAGCAAAAACAGTCTCCCTCTCTCATTCCTTCAACGACCGTCAAGCGTGCACGTGTGGAGAGAGATATCTTTGACGACGATTATTGATGGCGACGGTCGCAGGCATGGGCAAGCCGCCCCTGCCCAACATGATGGGCGGCTACAACACTCATTTGGATTTTTTCGGCAAGGAATTGGCGCAAGCGGTCGAAGAACGAGGCTATTGGTCGGAGCACGCTCCCAAATCGGCCCTTTTGCCCGGGTCGCCCGTGGAATTTTACCTCCCGGCCAGTCCCTATTACACCGTGCTGCCTAGAAGTTACTTCAAGGTGACGGTCAACCTCGTGAAAGCCAACGGCGAGAATTTGACCGCCGGTTTGGATCTGGGACCCGTCAACAATTGGTTTCATTCCCTCTGGTCCCAAGTAGACATGGCCTTGAACGGGGAATGGATGACCATGAGTACCAAAACCTACCCCTACAAAGCCTACCTCAACACCCTCCTCAACTATACTCCAGCCGCCAAGAAATCCTACTTGACCTCGGGACTGTACTACAAAGACATGGCCGGCTCCATGGATGTGTTCGCCATCGCCGGGGCCAACACAGGGTTGACTGTGCGGGCGAAATACACGGCGGAAAGCAAAGTGGTGGAACTGACCGGGATGTTTTGCATTGACGCGGCCTTCTCCAACAAACTGCTCCTCAATGGGGTGCCCCTGGAATTCCGCCTCACCCCCGCCAGCAACGCCTTCGCCCTCATGGGGGACAGTGCGGAGGCGGAAGTGACCGGGGCTAAAATCGTGCTGAAGCGGGTCACTTTCTTCCGCCGTGTCAGTGTTTGCAACAAGGACTTCATGAAGAGCATCGAAGTGAAACTCGTGTCCCAGCCCGTCCTCTACCCTTACAACAGCGAGGAAGAACGGATGTTCACCATTTCCCAGGGCGACACCACCTTTGAGAAAACGGATTTCCTAGGCGGTCGCATCCCCCGACGCATGCGCATTGCCTTGGTGGAGAGTGGAAGCAGTTTGGGAGCACTGAAAAAGAACCCGTACAATTTCCAAAGGTTTGGGATGACTCGCGCGACGGTCACGGTTGACGGCACGCCCACCCCCTTCTCCCGCGTCGAATTTGCGGACGGCAAAACCCTGGACGGTTACAATACCCTGTTCCTGGCCCAAGGCGCCATGAACGCCAACCATGGGATTGACATTACCCGGACCGATTGGGACAAGGGCTACGCCATCTTGTGTTTTGACTTCACTCCGGACGGCAGTGGCAACGCGGCGCACATGAACATACAACAGTACGGGACGGTGGGCATCCGCCTTCAGTTTGCAGCAGGGGTCGCCCAGACCTTATCGGTGTACGTGAACTGCGAGTTTGACGCCGCGTACGAAATCAGCAGCAGCCGAGAAGTGAAAAAGTTGTAAGATGACCACCTACACGTCGCAATTGACGGTCTTGGCCCGCCACGATTGGTGGCTCCGCGCCTCGTTTCGGGGCGTGTTTCCCATGGACCTACGGCCCCGCCGCGTGACCCGCCCCGCCTCATTCATTCTCAATACAGACAACGCCGACGGACCAGGCACCCATTGGTTGGCCCTTTATTTTCCGCGCCAAGGCCTGAATGAATTCTTCGACAGTTATGGCTTTCCCGCCTCTTATTACGGGTTGCAAGAGTACGTGAGGCAGGGGAACGCCCAGCATAGGGAAAACAGTGTGATGTTGCAAGGGAACAAGTCCAACGTGTGCGGCAGTTATTGTCTGTACTACCTCCTGCGCCGAGCCCACGGTCGATCCCTGGCGGAGGTCCTGCAGAACCTCCAGCAGTGGAAGACCAAGTCCACCAGGGACCGGGCCCTACAAGCCTGGCAACGCCAGTACCAGCGCCGGAGTGTGGCGCGGTGGCAGCGGCAAGACAGTTCCCTTCACGATCAATGTGTTATCAGTTTGAGACAAAGTGAAAAATAAAATAAAACCAGGAAACCCACCTCTCTGTCTTGTTATTCTTGGGAAGGGGTGAGGCGTGATGGATGTCCGTTTCCAAACGCCCTGCAATATCTTGATCACGGGTCAGAGTCAATCGGGCAAAACGGTGTTCACCGAAAGACTTCTGCACCACGCGAAATCCCTTTTCACCCAGCAGCCCCTCACGATCGTGTACTGCTATGGCAGCGCTTGGCAACCCCGGTTCACTGCCCTGCAGAAACAATTGGGGTGAAATTTGTGGAGGGGCTTCCCGACGACCCGTACGCCCCCTTTCGCGGCAAACCGGGTCTCTTGATCCTGGACGATTTGATGAAAGAAGGCTCCAAGGACGAGCGGGTGGTGGACCTGTTCACCAAAGGCTCGCACCACCGCAACATTACGGTGCTGTACCTGACCCAGAACATTTTCCCCCCAGGCAAGTACGCGCGCACCATTTCCATCAACGCGCACTACCTGGTGGCTTTTAAAAACGCTCGGGATTCATTGCAAGTCCGGAAATTGGCCGAGCAGGCCTTTCCGGGGCAAGTACCGGCGGTGATGCGGGCCTACCAGGACGCGACCCAACGCCCCTTTGGCTACCTCCTCTTCGACCTCCACCCCCGGACCCCGTCCCAAATCCGGTTGCGCACGAACATTTTCTCCGAGGAGGGACAACAGCATCACGCCTACGTGCTGGAGGAGGATCAAAAGGGGGTGGGCAATGCGCTGGACCTGTTGAAACTCCTCTCCCAAACCCCCAAGGGGGTAGTCCCTGGTTTGTCCTACCCCAAGCTCTACACCAAACTACAAAAGCATCTCGTAGGAAAGCCGCTGCCACTAAGAGAACAACGAGGGGGTATTAAGAAAAAGAAGACGGTAAAAAGAATCCAAGAGCTTCAGGGGGCCGTGTGGAAGAGACCCAACAAATCCCCCTTCCATCCTCCTTTTCTAGGCCAGAGACAACGTGCTTTACGAGCCCAGAAGTCCCTGGAGAAATCGAATTGGGTTAGCTTTATAGCCTAAGTCCCGCAGGGAAACCGTTCAGTTGTGGTGATGGCATCCCCCTTGCTTCAACGTCACGCGCTGTTCATCCGACAATTTGCCAAAGCGGATCTCGGTCAGAAAAAGAAACTCATCCGGGCCGCGAGTCACACTCAAATCAACGCCGTCAGTGAAGTGGTGCACAACGCCTTGCGTGGAACTTTTCCCATCGGCAACCGTGCGAAGAAAATTTTTGCTCCCATCAAGGTGAAACTTCGAAAAATAGCCAACAAAGCCCTGCCGCCGGCCGTGAGGAAAAGGATTTTGCTCTCCTCCTCGACAGCGGTGCAGAAAGCCAAGCTTAAAAAGGCCGTGGGCCAGCGAGGAGGCTTCATTTTCACGACCGCCGCCCTCATTGCCGCCGCCGTTTTTGCTGCCAAAGCGGCCGCCGCCGGAGCTATCAGTGGAGGCGTGGCTTACGGAGCCAAGAAAGCTCTGGATCAAGCCGGAGGTTATATTAACCCAAACTACTCTAACCCCTACCCTTCCCCGCAAGAGTACGCCCGAGAACTGAGTCAGGCTCATCTCTGGTCCTGAATGGTCCAACCCATCCGCAACTGGCCGGTGCCCGAGGGTACAGACCCGGCCCGGTGGCAGTTGTTTCTAGCTCGCCTGCGAAAAAGGCAACGCCAAACCCTACCGGGAAAAAAAGTCAGCAGGACCGTGAGGGCGGCGAAGAAAATCCAAAGAAAGTATAAGACGCGACCGCCCAAGAAGAAATCCCAGACAGGGAAAAAGAAGCGGACCCCACACCACCCTCCAGCAGCAGCCCCAGTAGGAATTTCCGTGACGCGATGGGAAGTGAAGCGACACAAACGAAAAAAGCCATGAAAGAGGCCGAGGGGAAGAACCCTATGCGCATGGTCTTGGTGCCGGAAGAGTCCATGCGGTGGTTGGAACAACAGCTTCGTGTGGACACGACCAAAGGGGTTAAAGTGCTCAGTCAGTACCAAACGGCCATGGCGCAGGTCCTAGAAAACCCAGAGAAACCGGCCAGCGCCGACC
Organism: Actinernus sp. WN-2022; assembly: GCA_030867875.1. NCBI lineage: Eukaryota > Metazoa > Cnidaria > Anthozoa > Actiniaria > Actinernidae > Actinernus > Actinernus sp. WN-2022. Next base: position 22,924,097 of record JAOWCC010001679.1, read on the forward strand.
AGTTTCAAGATTTACTCCAAAAATACGTCCGGCGTCGTGAAACCCTTGAGCCTAGTCCCTTCACGGCCGTGGCGGCCAAAGTGTTAACCCAGAGCCAAAGGGGCGCTTTGCGAAAAGTTCCCCCCTCCAGCAAACCTTTAGCGTCGGTGCTAGTCAATCTGTTGAAACTGAAAGGAGCCCAGAAAATTACCTGGAATGCGCAAGGGGAAGTGAAACTCTACGGGCAAACCCTGCCGGGCAGTCAAATTTCCGATCTGATTAAAGAAGCGGTGCATCCTTCTTCCACCCGCACGTCGCCCGGCTACCGTGATTTCATGCAATTTCTAGCGGAAGAAAAAATTCCTAAAGATCTCGTCCGCCATCCCCGGGATCTCATCTCCAAGAAGAAAGAGTACACGCCCCGGCCTAAACGCACCGCCACCGCCTACCAAGAGGATCTCCCGCCCCAGCCCTACAAAGATCTCCCGCCGCCCCGCCGAGAGGAAACACCGTTCTCCAGGACCCCCTACAAAGCCTTTTCCCGCGGGGGTCCCCGTGGGGGTCCCCGTGGGGGTAGCCGCCGCCTCTCTTTTGGCACAGGTTCCGCCCAAAAACCACCTTTAAATTGGCGTCCTTTTTAAATCCCCCTTCATTAACGCCATGGCACGAACCCTAATGAGACCCGCGGGGATGGGACAAGCCCCCTGGCAACGCCGTGTCGCCACCGCAGGGAAGACGATGGCCCGGAAGAGGTTGCCACGCCATACCGTGGTGGGTAAAAAAACCAGCAGGACCGCCCGGGCGGTAGCGCAAATACAGAAAAAGTATAAGGCGCAAAAGAAAAAGAAAACCCAGACAGGAGGGCTGCAAACCGTGCGCAAGATCACGAGCCGAAAATCGAAAGACGGCCGTACCGAAACAACGAGACGGACGACGACCACGTCGGGCAAGCGCCAAGGCAAGAGTATCAGCCGGTGGACCGTCAAACACCTGAAGAAAAATACTTAAAGAAAAAATACAGACACAATTCTCACTCATTACGCGTGGCTCTTCAAGCGGTGAACGTCATGGGTCTAGATATTACTTTCTATGGAGCTGAGAAAGGCGGCGGCGGTGGCGATGTCATTGTGGGCGAGTGCCACATGTGCTATTCTACATTTGGGAACTGGATGGAAGAATACCTGAGCGAAGGCGAAAGGAAGCAGTATGTGGTGAGCGACTGCGAAGGAACCTATTATGGATTCTATGTGATGTTGGTCTATCATATTTGTATTTGGGAAGGATTCCTGCGCAAGCATCCAAGACTCCAGCCTTACAAGATGGAGTTCCTCTAAATAAAAGACTGAGACTTTAGTATCACAGCTCAAAGGAACTGAACCATTTATTGCAATAAAAATATTTCCTCTAGAGTCTCTTTGTTTTTCTTTAGTAGCCGTAAGGGTAGCTCTGGTAGCCGTGGAGAACCCTCTTGTCGTAGGTCACCTTGAAGGTCTTGGTCTCTGGGCGGGTGTGCAACGTCCGGTCTTGGGTGTTGCGGTGGATGGCGTGCGGCGTCACCACCGTCCGTGTGGGTTCCCCTTGCCCTTGCACCATGGCTACCATGGTCTCGAGGTTGACGATCGCCCGATTTCTCACGTTGAGGCGTAGTCCTTTCACTTTGCAGACGGTACGGCCTTGACTCGTTTCATACCCGTAACTCTTGGGCCCGGTACAGGCAAAACGGACAATCTGTTCGCCTTCTTTCAATTCGTTGGTCATGTCGCCTAGAAATTGACCGACCGGGGGCGCCACTTGGCCTGCTTTCTGCGTGAAGTAAATGCTGTCCGTATCGTGGTAGACGATACGGTCCTTCAAGAGATCGAGGTAAGAATACAATTTCAGGCGTGCGTGGGCTGTCGTGTAGGCGGCAAACACAACGTTGGTGTGGGGGTTGGAGTCGATGTACTGCGGCTTCGCGGTGTAGTGGACTTGCACCATGTCTTCGTGCACGAACAGAATGTCTTGGATTTCCTTCTCTTCGCTCATCATGAGCTCAAAGTAGCGGTCCAAGTCGGTGACGTACTCCGTCTGCCGAGGGTTCTGTTTCTGGCCGAACTTGCCCCACAAGGTGTTTAGGATCCATTTCGCCAGGGCCCGCATCCCCGCGTTGAACGCGATCTTGGCCCACTCCAGCAAGATCCCCGTGTTCAGCAGATAGCTCTCTATAAAAGCCGCTTTCTCGGCGTCGGTGTGACACCCGGGCGGCCAGCCGCTCGCCTCTTGCTTCATCTTAAGAAAGGTGTTCACGTAGTCGGTGAACAACCCCTTGGTGTCGGTGGCGGGATCGTATTGTTCCGACTCTGAATAATGCCACACACGGTAGACTTCCAGGACCCGGTAGCCGTGGCGCAGGGCTGCATGGAGTTCGTGGCTTACCCAGGTCCCTGTCAAAGCCCTGGCCTCGTCCTCGTGCGTACAGGGTTCCTGGTTCTTTTCTTCGGCGCAGGTCCGGCAGAGGGCAAACAGAAGTTTTTCTCCCACATGGGTTGGGAGGACGGGGAAAAATAACCGGCGTGGCGGTAGAATCTTGAGGTGGATTAACCCCTCGTAGGGTAGGGTGGGGTCTAGATTCTCGGTGAGGATTTCTGGATGGCCCAGCGGAAACCGTTTCGTCTTTTGTACCCAGGGGTACAGGGAGCACACATCCAGCGCCTCCATCCATTCTCCCTCCTGGGCTTCCCAGTAGGTCCTAATCCCATTGGTACGCCCCCCAAAGAAGGCCTTCTTGGGGTCGAGGGGAAGCTGGGCTTGAGGGATGGGTGCGAGGGCAGCGATGGTAGGGTCCAAGGCCATGGCCACTCTGATGTCGCACTCTCTGGTCTGGACCACGCGGTACCCTTGCTGTTCCAAGTACGCGACTTTGTCCCGGGTGCGGTCAGCCAACGTGCTCATGGTACAATGAAGTAGGGGATGAACTCTGTTTTGGTGGTTACAACGATCACAGCCATGCCAGAAACAACCGTTTATTTCGTAGGCCGTGTGGGTGGCGGCGTGGTACCCATCCAGTTTGTAAGGCCCCACGCGCTTCTCTCCTTCGTTGCCCGCGTGCTGGATCTGAATCCCGTCCCGCCGCTCCACGTGGGCCAACCATTGGAGGGCCAGCGCCGACTGCACATCCTTGGGGCGGTAACCGAGCCGTGGCAAGACCGCAATGGTGTTAGGGCGTAGAAATTTCTTTCGAAAAACCAGGTTGCACATAGAGGCGAGCGTCACGGTCCTGGTAAAGGGATCTATCTCCGCCGCTTTCATCATGATAGCCCGGAACGCTAAACAGGCCCGTTGTAAGATGGCCACATCCCGGTGACAGTAGAGGGCCAGTTCTTTCTGGAAATCAAACACCGTCCCCTTGCCCCGTTCGGTCGCGTGCCAGGCCACTAGTTCTTGTTTGCCTTGAGGACTCAGTGAATCTGGGTCGTAATAATGAAGGTCTGGTAGCGGTCCCACGTACTGCTGGTGTTCTGGTTTGTTAAAAAAGATGGGAAAATCCAGCTTGTTGAGGTTTTCTGCTTGGAAACCGAACGTGACGGGGAATTGTTTGAGGGCTAGCGGGATGAAGAGCAGAGAGTCCTTGAGGACGAGCTTGTAGTCGGGGATGGTCACCACCATAGCCTTACCGCCGCGGAAGAGCACTTTAGGCTTGACGGCATTCTTGAACAAGTACTCCAGGATAGGGTAGGAGTCGTACCCCATGGCATTGTGGGCCAGGCACACGTAATTTTCATGGTCCCCCGAGAAGAGCCAATCGCAGAATTGGGTGAGGGCCGTGGGGCCTTTGAACTCTATTTTCCGTGGACCGCATTGAGTGCAGGTGGGTAAATCTGACGTCACACAGAGCTCACACACTTTGGAGACTCCCGCAAAGTTGACCCTGTGCTGAGCCTCCAGGGGCATGGCTTCGAAGTCGAAGAAGAGGTACCGGAACTTGTCCTCATTCCCCTCGTCTTCCGCCGCGGCTCTCTCCGTCCCCTCTTCTTCCGCCAGGAGTGCCGTGGAGGCCTCTTCTTCTTCTTCTTCTTCTTCTCCTTCTTCTGTTTCTACCCTGGGGGCTTTCTGGTCAGCCACTTGCATGTAGCACAGATGGTCCGGGGGGACAATAGTGTTGCAGCTTCGGCATTGGTATTCCCCACACACGTGGACCCCTGGTTGTTGACGGGTCCGGCACAGATGGTCCACGGTCACCCCACACTGGACACAACGGGTGTACCGCTCGCAAGAGCTCCATTCTCTTGTGCACAGAGACCCTCGACCCGACCGGCGGGGTTGGCGACGGCGGTGGTTCTCATAACATCCTTCACTCTTAAACCACCGATGGCAATGGTCACACTTTTTCCAATCCCATTTCTCTCCAGGGGGGAGGGGGGAACAATCCTTGACGCCGCAACAAACACAGGTCGTGTCACAGACGTGTTGTATAGGATTATTGTAGGTCTTCTTACAGAGGGGGCAAAAGTACTTGGCGTTCAACAACCCACACATGTTGGTGATGACGTCATAGTGGTGGTCCTCTGTTTGGTACAGGTAAAGGCGGTGTTGTGCCTCGGGGAGGTGGCCTGAGTAGATAAGGCTGTTCATGTGGGCACGGGAGACCAGATTTACTTCTACACCTTGAGGCCTAAAAAACTCCTGGAATTGCTTAAGCTCTGGTAGCCCACACGGTTGAATAGGCACCCCCGCCTGACGATGGAGTTCCACAGCTAGATTCCGTTGCACGGGCCTCCCCAGTCTTATGTATTGGTACTGTGGATGTTGTTGTGCCTTGGCTAGGGATGTGACCAATCCTCTGGCCATACACATTTCGTCTACATTTCGTATCCTCAAAATACTTCTTTTAATTTTCTTGAATTTCTCCAAGTCGGTAGTAGAACAGCGGGCCGAACGACCCCTTCCCGCCCTCGGTATTTCCACGTGAAACACGTGGACATGGAAGTTACCCTGAAGGATGAACTCTTGGTTGGATTGTGTGAGCTCTCCAATTCTGGCCATGACCAGGGCGGGGGTGAGGGTAGACCTCATCAGGTAAGGAAAGGAAAGGGGGTAGTCCAAGCGTGGAGCGTCTAGGGTAAGCCTAACCCGATCTTCTGGGTTTGCGGTCCCAAGAGTGGTGTCCAGGACCCTCTCTATAACGGCGGTCACGTCTTGAAGAGCCTGTACAGGAAAGAAAAAATCATAAATAAATAAATTTAAAATATATTTTTTTTTTTAAAAATTAAAAAAAAATTAAAAATATAAATAAAATGTTTTTTATTTTTATTTTTATATAAATGAATAAAAAATTGAGGCTCACTGTAGTAAGGGAGGCGAGAAAGAAAGAAAAACAATTATAAAAAAAAAAAAAATAGGAAAAAAAAATCCACGCGCGGGGGTTTGAACCCGCTCCTTTCCTTTGAGATTCCAAACAGGAGAATTAGAGCCATGCGCCACCGCGCGCGCGGTCATGACAGCCCCTCAAAATTAGTGTAGTCTTACTTTCGACTTACCTCAGCCAGAGTCGCGCGGGCCCGTGTCTTGATTTTCAGTTCGTAGTCCTTGCACGTTGTTTTGAATTTTTTACAGGCTCTCGATCTTGTTTGAACCAGTTCAAATTTTTCTTCGTCGTCGTCCTCGTCGTCCTCACTTTCTTCACTTTCTGGGGCGCTTGTTTTTGTCTTTTTAGCCGCCCCGCCACCCCGTTGTTCTGCCATGCGTTTCCGAGTTGTGGAGGGAAACAGTTCGTTTAACCAGGCGTCTGCATCCCAGAGGGGTTCGGTCTCCTCGGAAAAAACTTCGGCAAGATCTTGGTTACTAATTTCTGGTAGCTCGGCGGGGAGGGGCCACGTTGTGATTAGTTTCTCGACGTCCTCTTCGGTTATTCCGCCCAACTCTAGCGACTCCCCCTCGGGGATGGTAAATGCCTCTTGAGAGGAGGACGGGGTGTCCGGGGGAAACTCCGTGGCTTCGAGGAACGCGTACGTAGCGTCTTCGCTGTGCCAAGGGTTCACGTCTTCGTACGTTGGCCACTCGTTTTCTTCTACGGCTATTTCCTCTACGGGAACCGAAGCGGCAGGCGGGAGAATTTCCTCCGACTCCACGGGGGAGAGGGGCTGTGTGGTCTGTAATGATGAGGCATAGGGATTGTCCACTTTTTCTTCTTCTATGGTAAGGGTGACTTCCCTGCCTTCCTCATCTAGGTAGTTTAAGGTGGACATCGTGGTGAAACTAATCCAAACCAAAAGCCGTCACTCACTTTTATATTTTTTACACTTCTCTCTGAGTGGTGCACTTTTCTCGGTCTGGGATTGGTTCCCCTAGAATGAACACCCCTCATGATTGGTGGATTTCGATCCGTTTTTGGTTCTAGCGCGACTCTCTTTATTATTTTTTGTAAAAGAATTCCCCCAAACACCCCCACCCCACCGCTTATTCTTCCGAATTTTTGTGGGCCCTCCCCCGGGAGACCTCACTCTACAGGCCTCTTCAAACCGTTCTCTCTTTCGCGCCAAGGAAACTAGCGAAAAAGCCTTCCCAAAACCGTCCCTCCGAACCAACGTCCACAAAGTGGACCCGAAATAAGAAAAGGGCGCGCAAATATAAGCCTCGGCTTGTGATTGGAGGGTTTAGGCTCCTTTTAGGTTCGCGCCAACACTCCACTGGTTTCCCGAGGGACGCGTTGGGGTTTCAGACGGTTTAGGAGCCCTTGCTCGGAAAGTGTGAAAGGGAAAACAAAAAAAAAAGGGGGGAAAACTAAGAGGGCCGTGAGAAAAGGGTCTGTAGAAAATTTTAGAAAATTTCCCCGATGTTTTCAGGATGAATTTGAGCTTCTTGGACTTCCCCCAAAAATTCTGGTAAACAACCTTGACCCGAAGTAAGAAAAGGGCACGTAAACAAACTACGTCACACCTTGTGATTGGTCCGTCAAACATCCGGTAACGTTCAACTGGTTTCCCAAAGGTCATACAGGTTTCGGGTCTCCAAGAACACCTTTCCCGGGTCGAAGGAAGGGGGAAAAAACGGGGAAAACTAAGAGGGGGTTGAGAAGAAGACCTCCAGAAAAAAAATAGCCAATTTCCACGCTGTTTTAGGGTTGACTTTGAGCTTCTTAGGGGCTCAGAAAAAAAGTTTGGCAAAAAACGTCAAAACCGGATCGAACGTCCACCAATCCTAGAGCCCGTGGCGTAAAACGGGCCAATCAAAACCCGAGAAAGTGCCCCAATCAGGAACCAGTATAGGATCTATAAAGGATAGGGTTGAATGAAGTTCGGTGCCTTTGCCCCTGACGCCTCGAGAAGGTAAGTGTACACGGAATTCGCTCTTGAAATTCAACACGCTTGGTACTAATCTTTTTTTTTCCCTTTGGTTTCCTTTTTATTTCTACAGCTTACAGAACACACAAAAAGAGACGGAGGATGGCTTACCGAGGGCCTCGTAGGGATAGAGAGGTACGGTCCTGCGGACTTGTTTTTTATCTTGGAACACAACCACTAACTTTTTGTTTTTGTTTTTATAGAATGTACATGGTGTGGACGTAATAAACATGGAACCTGTAAGTTCTTCTCCGTCCCGTCCCCCTAAAAGACAGTGTGTAGCGTTCGGACTCTGCTTAACAGGACCGTTCATTTTTATTGGCAAAAAATCCCCCGACGCACAATAATTTGATTAATTTTTTATAGGTTTTCTTGGAGGTCCTCTCGGGACCTGCCCGCTCTCGGTAAGAGCGCCTCTTCAGAAACGAATTCCTCTAAAGCATTATTCATACCGTACCTCTTTTTAATTTTTAATTTTTATTTTTTTCTCAGTCCCGTGTTCACATTCATTTTTATACGCATGCTATGGTGTTGAGGATCACAGGCCTCCCCACAGAGATCCTCGCAAAAATTGGGGAATACGTTTGCAACCAACAGAGAATAGACCGGAGGAAGGCCGCCCATCAGAAGGAACTTAACCCCAGTTTATTCCTCTTAAAACATTTGACCGCAGTTGTCCGGGGAAACTACTCATGGGGAAACTCCCGCCAAACCATGGAGTTTGTACGAAATTTTAGCACGTTCACCGGCCCCCGCGCGGCCATGTACGTGGAACCCCTGACCGAATACACTTTTAATTGGTGCGTCTATTGCCGCTCGAATATGACTGTCGCTCGTATCCACTGTAAGGAGGGACTCGTTTACTTCCGTTGCCCCCACCACCTAGTCTATTTGGATCTGGGAGACTGGGATGGTTGGGGACGCTTTCAGTGGCGTAAATTGTATTTTCACATTGATTCATAGTTTTCTATTTTTTATTTTTATAGTGTATATGGTGTGGTGGTGGTGGTGGACTCGACCATGTACCTTTACCCCCCATGCCCTGTTGCAGAAGTGTATACTGCAAACCCTGTTTCATTTTGGCAATCGCGGATGCCTTAAAGACTAATGAACATCCTCGTTGTGGAGTCTGCTTTCAAAAAATGTGGCACCGTTTTTTTATTAGCTCGGGGAGCATAATTATTTTTAGACATGGCTCGACCTTAGCCAGTTTTCATTTGCCGTTATCTTCCTCGTTCCGAGAATATTATTCTTATATTTATCCACTGAAAGCTTGGAAGTAGGGGAGTCTTATTGCCATGGAGAAAAATGTATTATCCTCGCCAATCTTTTTATTTTTTATTTTTATAGTGTATTATCTGTGGAGACCTCCCCAACAACCAGCTACCGCCCCTCCCGTGCTGCGGGGAACAAGTGTGCACTCCCTGTTTTATAAGATTCGTAGCAAGGTCTCTCAAGTACGATAGGATACCTTTGTGTTATTGCTGTTTAAGTCGGATCGAGCATTCTTTTTTTCTTAGGGCAGGCTCCATTATTTTATTCAATCACATGGACACGTTAGGGGTTGTGACGTTACCCTTGCCAAAACATCACGCAACCCGTTACAATATGATTTGACATTTGACATTTTTCTCCATGGCAATTTCCCTTTTCCTATTTTTATACATTTTTAAAACAATTTGCTTATAATTAAAATTTTCAAATATATTTCAACTATAATAGGGCAATGGCCCAACTCATTGTAATTTTTTAGCTATAAAATAGGGCGATGGCCCAACTCACTGTATTTTTTAATTATAAAATAGGGCGATGGCCCCAACAATTCATGTCAAATAGGGCAATGGCCCAAACAAAATACCATGTAATTTCACTCTCTCTCTCCCTACGGGGCCCCGAAATAGGGCCCCTTGTAAATAGTGTATATATTTTTATTATTATTATTATTGTAACATTATTATTATGAAAGATTTGGAAACAAAGTTGTTTTTACCAAACACATGCCTTTTTTATTGTCTCCAATAGTGGTTGAATCACATAAAACCATAAGGTATTATTACATAGTGGTTGCTTCCTATAAGACCACAAGGGTAAAAATCCCGGGGGTCCGGTTTGTCCCCAAAATCTAGGTCTTCTCGGCTCCATGGGTCCCGGGCTATCACTAGGAGGGGGGAGGGCGGGGACCCACGGTCATTGTACCCACAGGGGATTCGTAGGGAATCAGGGTGTCAGTGTAGTCTCTGGGGGACCCCCAGGGGCGCCCCAGGGGCGCCCCAGGGGCGTCCCCGGTGGGGTCCCCAGTGGGGTCCCCGGTGGGGTCCCCGGTGGGGGGCCCAGTGGGGGGTCCCTGTGGCCTCTCCGCGGGGGACTCCTGAGCCCGTAGTGGATCTATAAATCCCAACCAATCCTGAGCCCGTAGTGGATCTATAATCCCAACCAATCCTGAGCCTGTAGTGGATCTATAAATCCCAACCAATCCCAGCCCCGTAGTGGATCTATAAATCCCCGGCCAATCCCGGACCCGTAGTGGATCTATAATCCCGACCAATCAGGAGCCTGTAGTGGATCTATAAATCCCAACCAATCCTGAGCCCGTATTGGATCTATAACAGCGGCAGCCAATCCACAGCCTGCCTAAGATCTATAACCGAGGAGGCGGGGCCTGTGACGTCACACAACCTGTGACGTCACAGATTTGCTCTCGACCAATCAGGAGAGGGTATATGATCTATATAGGGCCCCCTTACTACTGATATATATTAGGATGGATAAGGAATTGATGAAAACAGCAACCGATGCTGCTATGATAACTGGAATAGCTACTGGTATTGGTTGGATCGTAAAAAAGGTTGCCAAGGAATCTATGCTTAACGATCCCTCTATTTCTATTATAAATTACGTAAAGTGGACTGTCGTAATAGCTGGTAGCATATATGCAAAACAATATCTCGAGAAACAAAAGCCCAAACCATAGGATTTGTAGTATAGTATGGCTGCAGCTGTCGCAATGATGCTCTTCACGGCGATTGTAAACGCAGCGGCATTCACGGGTGGTGGCATACTCTCTAGACTGTTTGAAAAAAACAATGGTGATGCCGATGCAGAACGAAAGAGACACAATATGGAAAATGAGAGATTTGATGCTGCTCGCCTCGAATACTATAAGAAACGTCAAGCGGTATTCGATTGGTACCGCAAACGAAAAGACAACGAGCACGATGCTGCTAAGCTTCAAAACGATAGCAATCGATCTCTCATACGATCCCAAAACTTGCTATCACTCCAAAAACGCCTCGATGCAATAAAAGAACCTCGTTTATCTGACTACTATCAACCATCCAAAGCACAGAAGACTGGTGAGTTGATTTTCGTTGGTAGTGGAATGCTAGTTGGTGGATATGCTATTAGTCGATATGCTTTTTTAAAAAACGAGAATTTTTACGTTCAACGAGATACTAAAAAAAGAAAAAAAAGAATAAGAACTAGTTGGTTAGATAAGTTCTTATTCCTTTTTTCTTTTTCTTTTTCTTGTTAAAGGTTAGAATACATAGATATATAATGGATGCTAAACTTGCGAATATCTTCTATGGTCCTATGGGCTATTGGAAAGGTTATGCTGCAATTGGTAAGTTATCGGCGGCTGCAAAGGTATCGAAAGATGAAACTAAGAGTTGGTTGGAGAAACAAGCACTTAATGGCAAATATACTTACCACCACCACGATATATACCACGACCACATTGGACTGTATCGAAACCAAATGAGGTTCATCAAGCTGATTTGATATTTCTACCTCATGATAGACCTGGACGTGGAAGGAAACTATATAAGTATGCTTTAGTGGTAATCGACGTTGCTTCTCGATATAAAGAATCTGAACCATTAGCATCGAAAGATAGTGGTGAAGTGTCTGCAGCTTTTGAACGAATATACAAGCGTAGTCCATTAGAATGGCCAAAAACATTACAAGTAGATCCTGGTAGAGAATTCATGGGACGTATGTCTGAAACATTAGAACTACATGGTACTAAAGTCCAACGAGGTGAAGCCGGTCATCATAGGGCACAAAGTTTTGTCGAACGAGCAAATAGAACGATAGCTGAAAGATTATTTGGATATCAATATGCAAAAGAGATGGTACTTACATCTGAAGGATCGGATGCGCGTAGTAGAGAATGGGTATTGAGGCTTCCTGATGTTATCAAGGCTATGAACAATGAAGTTACTCGACTAACAGGTAAGGAGCCTTCAAATTCTATAGAGACACAACAAGTAAACATAAAGACTCCTACATATTCTAGAATTATTGGATTGAAAGAAAAGCGACTACCATTCGATGTTTTAGTTCGATATCTATACTCACCGGGAGAATTGGAAGGTGGAGTAAAACGAGCAACTGATCCTGTAATGGAGTTTACATACATATTATATTTCTCGAAATGTCGTATCATCAAATCAACCAGTTCTATACTATTTAGGAAAAGATGCACCAAAGCGAGGGTTCGTTCGTGAAGAGATACAAGTGGTACCACTAGATACGAAACTACCACCAAGAGGTATTCTGTTCGTACCTAATCGATCTAAGATAGAAGCAACTCACAAATAAAGTCGTCTATGTCTTCATCCTCTGTAATGACGTTTTTACGATTGTAGGATAGTGTATCAACTACGTTTGATAGTATATTGCTAATAAAACCATCTAATTCTTCATCCTCTGGAAAAACGTCTCCATGACCGTAGGCTGTTGTATCTATTCCGTTTGCTGAAATCCATCTCTTACTATCGAATGGTGATAGAGATACTTTGTTCATATGTATACCATACATCTTATGACCTTCACTTCGAAGCATATTAATTCTATGTTTGAATACTTTCTTATCCATCAAGCACTCTTTATATTGATCATGACGAATACGATGTTTCACTACTGCCTCCTTGATACCTTTAGCTTTACGAATCTCATCGCCATCTACTTTCAATATAGAATAGAGCTTCGATCGTAGTCCAACATATTCGGCTATTGGAATACCTCCACATTCGTCTTTCATTTTACCAAGTACTTTCTTGTTGTCGATACTATACAGCGGATGGTCTTTGTTGTAGTTACTAGTATCATATAGATGTTTACAAATTGCCATATCTGCATAGATGTCTTCAGTTTTAATGTGTAGTAGTAGGCTATCGGTATCGGTATAAAGTAGATTACAGCGTTGTCCATATTGCTTCTTGATCTCATTGTAGTAGAAGTCATACATCAGATGCTTTGATAGATCTAGAATTGACATTCCAACATATATGGGGCGGTTTAGCAATAGCTTACTTTTGTAGTTACGTACCGCGGCAAGATCATCATCGAAAATTGTGGATCGAGCATAACTAGGTTTATTCAATAGACGTTGTAGCTTGTTTCCTTCTGATGCGCGCACTAATTGGATATCTACACGTTTACGTAGATTCTCCATTGTTTTTCCAAATACGCTATTGTTCATCAGTTTGTATAGATCCTGCTTGAAGATGCTCTTCGCTTGTTTTCGTAACTCTGTATTCATTCGTATATATGGTTCCATCCATGGTGATTGATCAAATCGTAATGCCCTGTGGATCTTTTTCAAACGCATACCAAGAGATAGATACAGTTGTAGGTTGCGGTAGTGTAACACATATCGTTCTTTGTTATATAGGTTAGGTACAAGTTTTTCCACTTTCAAAGATCCATTACCTTTATATAGTTCCTCAAATAGATTGGTCTGATACTCTGAGAACAAATATTTATTCACCTGAATTCTCTCGGGAGCTAGTGGATAGTCGTTGTGTGTATCATGAAGTTCTCGAGGATATTCAAGATCGACTTCAAGGATATAACCTTTATCTGAATCGATTGTGTGATTGGTTATTTGTTCTTCTGTTGGTGTATACCACTCAAATCCTCCTGTTGGTAGATATTGACTCATGGCCCAACCATATAGATTATTGGCGTCAAGATAGAGTATGTGGCTATTTGGCTTATTGGGATCAAAATCGGGTATACTTTGGTTATTTGCTTTGGCATAAAGCTGTGATACCATGGATATACCACCGCGTAGGCCTTTCTCAATGAATAAATACATGTCATAGTCAGTTAATAGTTCAAGTTCCACTCCTGTTTTCTTTAATAAAGCGTCCCATGAAAGTCCTGGACTCGTATAATAATGTGCAGGATCTAATCCATAGTTTTGCATACATGTCGTACGAAAATCCTCGAACACATCTGCTATAAGAAGTACTAACATCGGTTTGTAGATAAAGATCATGATAATCACCTAATGTCTTGCAATCAAATACGTTCCAAACTTTTATTGCGCGTTCGTAATCTTCATCGGATATATCCTCTAGAGTTAGTTTACTATAGAACGCATCTTTCGGTGGTAGAGAAATCTCTGCAAATCTATCCCACGAATCCATGTACTCATATGGATATACTCCTTTACGAGTTAATAGATTGGCTTTCTCTTGATTATATGTATATTTTACAATTTGTTGGAATGTGTCTGATGCTGATCCTTTTACCAACTTATCGAGAGAGAATGGTAAGAATTGAAAGCTATCAATGAATCGTAGCTAGGTTACCAAGTGAGAATGAAATGTATTTCTCCATATTATTTGGAATACAAGAGATCTTACCTGATGTCTTGGATATGGATTGCATTAGTAGGTGAGAATCATATCCACGAAGATTATGGAATACGATTGGGATGGTAGGAAAAATACGTAATTTTAGATTACAGGTATTGTGTGCGGCACCTCGAAACTCGCCTGTGATGTGGCAATGATCACGTACTTTATCATCAACCAACGGCTTCTGACAGATATGACAAATCACTGCTCTATCATATACCCTATAGTTTTCACGTGACATACGTAGTGGCTTAGCCTTTTTGGTTTTGATCTTCACCTCTTCCTCTTGTATGCATCGTAGAAAACGTTCGATAGTATCCATGCCTCTATATAGTACTGGTGGTTCGCTATGACCATCGGAACGTACAACTATATAACAAAATCCACAGGGAATATGTTCTTCTGTTTTAAGCGCGTTGCTCTTCTTTGGGTCTTGGGCAGGTCCTTCGATCTTAGTGGTCAAAGCCTCAAGGTCTGCATATATAATATAGGGTACTTTGAGCTGTTTGTGGATATTCTGAAATGAAACTTTGTTGTTCTTATTGGTAGGCATTTCAATGCGTATGGCCCTGTCATTGATACCATTACACTCTGGAATGTGTTTTGTAAGAAGAGCTTCATTGGAATATCCATGTAGATCACATCGTTCACAGAAGTGCTGCTTATGATCATGTTTTGTTTGATCGAATAGTAGTTTGTTGAAGTCCTTTATCCAGCAATAGTGTTGTTTACCGCTCTTTGGGTCTTCTATTAGTAATAGATGTATGTACTTCGAAAAAGTCTTCTTTGAGATATGATATATGATTAAGCACTTTTCCTTTGTGTCCCATCCATATACATTAATAGAAATGTTGTTTTGCTTCTCTAGAAGTGGTATTTGTGAGATTGGTGTTGGTGAGTCCACCTCATTGGATTTCACCATATCTATTTGATACTTTGATGTCCTTTGAGGATGTTTCTTAACTGGAAACATTGCTGCACATATCGACCAAAGCGCACAGTGATCGTCTTTGTTGTTTACATTGATCACCGCTTTCTTATTCGCTATTTCTTCAGGTAGTGGTAAATACGAACCTCCACGTAGTGGTTGATATCTAGCTATGTTTAACCATAGAATGTTGACTCTATCTATGACCCAATTTGATCCACGACTGATCCACTTCTCAATTTGGTTGTATATCTGAGCATGTGCGTCTACTATTACCCCACGGATCCCAGCGATATTGGTCAAAACAGATTGCGTACTATAAAAGGTGGCTGTCTCGTATACGTAACCATCAGGTTTATCAAGTACGAAAGTTATGTTTAAAGCTAATTGGGCTTTAAAGGTATTGTGGTTTTGTAGTTCTTCCTTAAACTTTTCGGTAGTTTGTTTACGTACACCAGCAAGGAAAACAGTTGGATCCGCTCCCATAGGATTATCATCAGGAATATCCATCTTCCATCCACGTAAATAATTATTTAAAGGACGTACTCGGATAAATGTTAGTATATGCTCAGCCATGATATAATACCTTATAACAACACTACTTTAATAAAACGTATAAATACAATAAATGAACTATAGTAGTAAATAATACCTTATGAACATGTTTCTCTAATAGGGTGTTAAAATGTAAAAAAAATACAACAAAAAATAGTACAACAAAACTGCTCTAATCCGGTCATTTAATATAACGTATAAATACGATAAATAAACTATAGTAGTAAAAAACATGCCGTGTTTTGGCACACGTTGAATTTTTATTGTATTTTTATGATAACGAACCCGAAGGGTGAGATGTCATAAAAATACAATAAAAATTCAACGCGGGCCAGAACCGGCATGTTATATACTACTTTTTTTATCTATTTTCTGTTTACTTCATGAGACAAATATTATTATTGAACAAACTCCAGTGAATTGAGAGTGCACGCACTGGTTACCGTGACCGTGGTCATATCTGAGACATGCGAAAAGCTGCCTGCTCCAAGAACCAAACCAACATCTGTGAACTGGGTACTCTTAAGCACGACGTGCTGGCCGAGTGAGGCTCAACTCGTCAAATATGTCCCATGGATCCACAGCTATTTTAACCATGTTATAATGAAAATCATCATATTTAATGCATGGTGCATTAATATTGTAATATCCCAGTACATGCATGTATACCTCCTTACAATGTTTGACAATACTATTCACATCCCCTAAGCTATCTAGAAAATATCTGGAAGGTCCTAATCTATATATGGTAGCTCTGCGTTTATTAAATGTCGGGCTACATTAATTGGTTCAGTTTTATTATAGTCATTCCCCGAGTTCAACTGTAAACACTAACAGCTACAACTCCCGAAGGAATTAAGTCTGTTGACGATTCGCATTGACGAAATCACTATCTAGGAAAGATCCGGTAGGTCCTAATCTACGGTAGCTCTGCGTTTATTAAATGTCGGGCTACATTAATTAGTTGTTTTATTATAGTCATTCCCCGAGTTCAACTGTAAACACTAACAGCTACAACTCCCGAAGGATTAAGTCTGTTGACAATATCACAGATTCTCTAGACTCTACTCTATAAAGACATTTAATAAACGCAGAGCTACAATAGATTAGGACTTACCGGATCTTTCCTAGATAGTTTAGGGGATGTGAATAGTATTGTCAAACATTGGAAGGAGGTATTATGTATGGGGCTATTACAATATTTATGTAAACAAGTTCATAAAACTGTCAAAACCCTGATCTCGATTGATCACCTCCTTTACTAAAAGTATCAGTCGATCTATATAAATATAAACTAGGAGAAATTAATGTCAGGGTTCGAAATTCGCACAAGCAAACTGGCAAAATGCGAGTCGATTTACCGATAGAAAATAAATGAACTGGCATTTTTATGCTTGTATTAGGCACCAGGGACATTAAAACATGTTTCAGTTTTTAGCTTGTTGATGAGTGGTTTTGCTTGTAAGTTTCAAACCCGCAAGCAACTATTTGCTTGTTCCTTTGAAAATGAATTTCGAACCCTGAATGTGTGGATTTGATTGTATATTTCAGAGAACATTCTGGAAATTAATGTGTGGATTTGATTGTACATTTCAGAGAACATTGTCGATTGTACATTTCAGAACAGCTTCCTCCCTGAACAAACTGTATTTAAATACTAATATTCGGTGAGCTAGAAATATGAAAGATCTATGAACACAAATGCCTTACCTTTAACTTTAAATATGATAATTGCCTGGTAGCGGTGGAGCTAATCTGGCAATGAAATTGTCAGCGGTCGTGCAAGTACTGAGGTTACGATGCAATAAGTGATAATAAGTTAAGTATTATAGTGCATGGTGAAGTGCAATGTTCAATGTTCAATGACTAATAATCAGAGTGCAAATGGCGGCAAAATGCTGTTTGTTCGGTCATCGAGCTGATATAAGGTAATTTCAGCGAGTTTTCGTTTCCTATGTGTCGTCTTCTAAAGCACAAGGAAGCACACGCCAATTCAACACACCCTTCGGCTTCGGTTTGCCACTCAATACGAAATAAACTATATACTATGGCGGCCACAAGTCCTCCACAGAATCCCAGGAAAAAGGTTGTTCTTTCTTGTGAGTACGCTTTTCCCTCAAATCAAACCGATATAAGGCAATTCAGCGAGTCAGTACTCAACACTCCCTTCGGTTTCGCCCAAATGCCACTCAAAGCGAATTAAACTACTCTCGCGGCCACAAGTCCTTCACAGAATTTCAGTAAAAAGATTGATCTTTCTTGTGAGTACGCTTTTCCCTCAAATCAAACCGATATAAGGCAATTCAGCGAGTCAGTACTCAACACTCCCTTCGGTTTCGCCCAAATGCCACTCAAAGCGAATTAAACTACTCTCGCGGCCACAAGTCCTTCACAGAATTTCAGTAAAAAGATTGATCTTTCTTGTGAGTACGCTTTTCCCTCAAATCCAGCCTTGCAACAGGCACAACAATGCATTTTCTTTCTTCGAAATTCGAAACACCCCGCCACGAACTCAACCGTTGGGTAACCAAACCTGCGCCCTCAAACTCCGGATACCGGATACCCTCATATTTACTTGACAAGAGAGCATTGTTCTAATCTCGCCGGTGTTGCGTTCACCAATTTATTTAAAAAAATCGAAATGCGTAGCAAGCGTTTCTGTGGTTTTTTCCGCTTCCCCCTCCCATCCTCCCTGCCGCCATTTTTTGCGCTCGCCCTATTCTCGCGCGGCCAAAAAAGCGATAAAACCACAGAAACGCTTGCTACGCAGGTAGTCTCAACCCGGAGGCAAAAATACCACAGTTCAAGAGGCACGCTACTTGTAAATTACTCTGGAGAATTGACTCTTTGAAAATTAATTCAGATAGGCATGACTGCATTATGATTAGAATGAAAAAGGAATAATTCCCCAGAGTAGCATCTGTTTACATCACATGATGTGAATTGGGTGGCAACAGCCGATTACCTCTATTGAATGTTGTCAGTGTCTACCACAGGAAGCTCATGCTCTGTTTAAGTGTTTGCACAGGACGCCCAAGCTCTGTTTATGTAAAAGTCATTTTATAAGCAGGATAGTGATTGTAAAATTCGCCCAAATTCACTGAAACTACGTACAGACACAGCCAAGAAACAGATTATAGATACCAGGTAAGTTTTATTCATTTTATTACAGTATATTTATCGAAAAGCTAGATTTAAAAATTCCCATACAAACCCTTATGAAATTAAATTTACATAAACAGTGCTTGGGCTTCCTGTGGTGTTTATATCTTTTCTTTAAATATACGGTAATAACATGAATATACTTACTTGGTGAGTTTCAGCAAATTTGGGTGAATTCGAAACCCCTTGCAGATACCAGGTAAGTTTCTTTCATTTTTGTATATATACAATGTAGTATATTTATCGCAAAGCTATATTTAATAATTTCCATTCAAAAAGTCATTAATGACTAATGAGGAAAAAACAAAAAATGAATGTTTAATAGAGTTTTATCAGATCTACAAACGATCGGACAGCCCTCTCGTGTTTGTAAATCTGATAAAACACCGCTGCAAGTTTTTGAAACAGTACTACAGACCCTTATCAAGTTGACATAAACAAAAATTGGGCTTCCTGTGGTGTCTACGTGAAGCGTGCTGTGCAGGACCGGTGACCTTACTTGTATGATCAACATAGGTTATATGAACCGGCGAAAGGGCTAAATTCCACCCTTGTGATTTAGTTGTTGTTCATTCCATTATAGGGATTATATTCTTTATACACGTATCAAAAATAGAAATATGTGTGTTGTTGGTCATGCAGTGTAAAAACCTTGGTATTTTCAGGGGTCATCGACAAATCAAAACAAATTTCCTTAACGTACTTTAGACATTATTGGCCTGGAAGGTAAGAAAATACTTTTTTGAACCGTCAGGAATAACTTTATTGTACAATTGTATACGAAGTGGACTCGGGGAGGGGGTCATAGCTTAACGTCTTTTCCATATTTGTCGACGACCCCTAACCTGTTGTGATACTATTTTGCAAGCCTAAGTAACTTCTTCCTGCACTTTTTACATGATTTCATCAACGACATAAAGTCCATAAAGTAAGAAAAGAATGTTGGAGTCTTAGTACAAAGAAACATATGGTATACATGTGTAATTTGACCTTTCTCGCAACACTTCAGGAATGGGGTTATCTCTGAGGCGAAGATGAGAGAGCCTGTAGCGAGTAAGGGAAGTGAAGGGGAGGGGAGGGGAAATGTTCTCCTCTTCTCGATACTAGTGATCTCACTTCGCCAATAGAGACACAGGAAACCCAAACCCCTATATAAAACTGTGGACATTTAAGTAAGGTAATACTAGATAGGAAATAAAAATTGTATTGATCGCGTAACAGAAATAATTTTTTTGAGATCACGATACACAAATAGTGAACAAATCGGCCTAATTAATTATGCAGTACTAATTGCTAACTGTAATATAAATCGTAATATCCAAATTAGGCCAGTAAATAATTGTACGGAAGCGATTCAAATACAAATGAGTTACCCTACATGTTGTGTACTGTCTTATCTGTACCGATACATTAGTCATGGCCTTTGCTAGCTAATCGCGAAATCGCGCGCACCGAGAAATTACGAAAATGTTTATTTACATGTGACGTCATGATTTTCCACTTGCTTGCGGCCATCACGTCAGCGCATACCCAATCCAGTCTTTTTATGATCCATGCTGATATCCACCAAACAACTATTAACTATAATAAATCTGCTGAATTTTTCAATAAAATTTCAGTCAATTTTAAATCGGTAAAACTAGCTTCAAACTACTGAGAATTTTAATTTACATATGGCTAAAAAAAAACATGTTGACCGGATCGATCCAAATGAAATGCTCTCTTACTCGCATGCACTTCATAGCGATTCGTTATTTCTAGTTAGTACCGTTTTAAGCAGGTAACTACGTAAAAATAACCCTGTATTCCTGTGGCCAGACAGGGTCAACTATTCTTAGTGTCAAGAGAATTTACGGTACCTGAACGTGCGAACCTACCTATATGGTTATAGAATTAGGAAGTGGCAAATAGTGCTGTGATTGTGTCGAATGTAATTTGTTGGCTGTTTTCTTGTAGGTACAGCCAACCGCTTCTCGTTGTGTAGAGCCTCAGATTGCTTCCCATGGCCAGTCTTCTGAAGGTACGTCAGTCTAATGGTAGTCGAATTATAACAATACTTTTTTGGCAATAGCGGTTTTACAATCTCCTAACCCCGGCGTAATCCTATTCTCATACCGGATTTCATTTGAAACACAATAGTGAATGCGTGAAGCGCAGAAACGCGTTATTGGAATACTAAACCTAAAGCCATGAAATTTTAAAGGATTTTGTTTTGTATAACATTTTATCAGTAGTGGTGCCTCGTCTTTAAGAAGTAAAATGCTGCTGCGCCACGGTGGTGCTATAGGAAAATTATCAGCTAGCACGAAACTTTAGGGGATTTCGGCAAAACAAAATTATTTAAAAACTTAGATTGAAATTAAATCAATGTTCTTATCCTTACTTTGCTGAAAAAAATCCTTTTTAAAGTAACGAATCGGTTTGGTAGAACGTGATTGAGATATTAATTTTTGAACATCTGAATAATTTGAAAAAAATCTTTCGGAAAATGTGTTCTTGTGTGTGTCTTATATCCGAGAGTTTCCGGCGGCACCACTGTTACAAAAGCAACATGATTTCTAGTAGTATATGAACTAGCGGTTCTGGCCCACGTTTTATTTTTTGTTGTATTTTATGACATCTCACCCTTCGGGTTCGTTATCATAAAATACAAAAAAAATGCAACGTGGTCCAAAACACGCTAGTTCAGATACTACTATAGTTTATTTATTGTATTTTTACGTTATATTAAATGATCGGTTTCTACCGCTTTTTCCGGATTAAAGCAGTTTTGTTGTACTATTTTTTTAATCGTATTTTTTACATTTCAACACCCTATTAGAGAAACGTGTTTATAAGGTATTATTTACTACTATAGTTCATTTATTGTATTTATGCATCACATTAAAGGATTGTAGTTATAGGTATTATATCAGGGCTAAGCATATATTAACATTTGTTCGAACATTTGGTTTATAATGAATTTATTGTATTCTAACACCCTATTAGAGGAGTGTGACAACCATTTAGATATATGATATATAGGTATATCATCGTTGTTACTATGGATGATCTGATTGATGATATTCTTGTAGAGTATGAACCAACCCCAGAAAATAACGAGAGATATGACTTAGAACTCTTGCTAGATGTTGCTATTG
Organism: Actinernus sp. WN-2022; assembly: GCA_030867875.1. Lineage (NCBI taxonomy): Eukaryota > Metazoa > Cnidaria > Anthozoa > Actiniaria > Actinernidae > Actinernus > Actinernus sp. WN-2022. The sequence goes on from JAOWCC010001679.1 coordinate 22,945,830, forward strand.
CCGTTTTAGAACTTATTGTATACATTATTGAATTTTAACACCTATTAGAGGAGTGATTAGTATACGGTATATCCATCCATGGTACTAACGTATATTCTCTATTTCTCGATATTAACGTATGCTATTATCTTAGTACGTATTAATACCACACAGATTAGACGAGTGCATGTGATTGAAGAATCTCAACGCAGACGTCACAACTAAGATACCAATTAGACACATAACATATAAGTATATCACACTATGTCTGAGATAATAACTTGTGATTGGTTGATGCGAGGAAAGAACAGTAAATGTATAAGGAAGCGCTCAAAGACATCGGAGTATTGTTCTCAACAAAACTTCCAGATACAAAGAGGGAGTGCCATATTCGTTCCATGTTCGAGGTGTGGTAGAGGATGTCGTACGGATTATGGGCTTTGTTCAAAATGTGCCACAATCCAACTCAGTCTCACCAACGAGAAGAAGCGCATCGATATGAAATGCGCTAAGGCGTTGATGGAATCTGAGAAACAAGAGGCAAAACTCCAAGCTAATGATCCAAATAATGTGGTGGACATTTGCGAACTCAATAAGATATTGGAGGATCTACATGTGGTAGAATCGGAGGATAAGTAGAAATCACAATACAAAAAAAAGAAAAAAGAATGAAGAGAAATTGTTATGCAACCTCTCTTCATTCCTTTTTTTTTTTTTTTCAACAAACAATTAAACAATTGACAGGCATATGGTATACAAATAGTATGGACGAGCTTATTAGATTACTTGGTTCAGGAATTCGTACGAGTCTACATATTAACACTGGTGGAACATGTCCCGAATGTCTATGTGCGATGGAAAATCAAGGAACGGAATTCATATGTTCCACTTGTGGTCTTGTTTCTGAGATCGACTCATACGAAGAAGCACCTATCAATGTTGCTACTCGGTTACGTATAGTAGGTACGGATAGCTTCCTATATCAACATGATCTAGACCGCTCAATCCCAAAACAAAGTGATAACAAAGAATTACAACGACGTACGATCATGCGAGAACTACAGGCATACAACACTATTTATAACCAAAATTATTCCCTCTCGTTTCCCACAAATGTATTAGTAATCGTAGCCGATGCATTCATTCAAGTACAGAAAGTTTGTATCAAACGTAGCTATGCTAAGAGAACTATTTTAGCTGCTATACTTTATCAAGCATGTATACAATGTGGGTTCGTTCGATCTAAAGGTGAGGTCGCTAATTTTATGCAACTAAACAACAAATGCATATGTCGCGGAAATGAATTTATACGTTCTCTACATCATGATGATAAGATCGATATAGATTTAAATTCCGATCGCATAACTCCTTACATCGCAACGACTTTCGTTAAAATCAACCCCAAGGGAGTAACTAAGAATATCCAACAAATAGTCTATGAGATTGTTAGTATGGCAATAGAAAGCAATATAGGTACCAGTTCCATACTTCGAACTAAAGTTATTGGAGCAAGTTACGAGGTACTACGTCGTTCTGGATCTCATATATCTCTTACCGATGTTGTTAAACGATGTGGTACACATAAGGGTTCGATCATACGTTTTGTTAAGGAGTTGATTGCTTACCATTCCTACTTTGAGCCCATCTATAAAAAACACGGTCTAACTAGTGATAGGGTTTGATTTCGTAAAGTGAAAATAAGAGCCACATTCGATTCTTATCCCACTAGACTGCCAAGTTTTTCTCGCATTTCCTTTTGCACTTCTTGTTTGAGTTCCATTCGAATCTGTTCCACGTTTTTTTCACCACCCAAAGTCTTATGACGAATTTCAGACCTCATAATCTCATATGTTTCTGCTTCAGCGAGGATTAGACTGTATTCAGAGTCGGATATATTTTCATCGCGTAGGGCTTTCGATACTAGATCACGAATCGTATTAACTTTCGATTTTGCCAACATAGTTGTTCTCTCATGTTTAGATACTTTTATTCCTATTTTTTTAGCTCCAATGGTCGTAGATGCTGAAATTAATCCACATAAACCACCAATAACACCAAGTGGTAAACCAATCACTATTCCGAGGCCAGTTAAAGCTATTCCCAATCCAGACCCAGATAAAATCACAGATAGACCTCCTGTTACCACTGAGATACCATGAACTATTCCTTGAGAACGCGCATATTTCTTACGAACGCCTTCATAGTGTTTTTCTTGAATTTCGATATCTGAAAGCGTATCTCGGATTGTTTTCAGTCGAAAATTCTTTCCATTGAGCGATGGATAGATTTTTGGTGCTGATGGAAAAAGTGGTTGAATTGAATCGCCGTCCATCGTATATGTGATATACGTATGATTTACTCAAGCTTCAATACGAAACGTAGAGGCTGCTCTTTGAAGTCTATGAGATTGCCTTTCTCATTGCAAACTGTGAGGTGAATGTAGTTCCGCATCGTTCCTAGGGCTCGAATGGGTATGAGGGTTGGTGGAAAGTAAGTTGTTTCAGAAAAACTGTGGGATGTCAGATTAAAAGTATGTAGGATTTTAGATGGCTTTCCCTCGAGAAGCGAGAAATCGGAATCCACCACATCACAGTAGACATATATATGCTTAACATCTTTTGACCTCAGGGTGTATTTTCCCACAGCAACGGTCACATAGTCTACCATATCTTTATCTACTTTGATACCAAATAAATCGCAGATATTCTTAGTGAACTGGATTGGTTTCTTGACATTCATAACCCAATATTTCCTAAATGCGTGGTCTATGAATTCCAAGAAACCAGCCTTGACTGCGGGATCGAAATTGTCTATAAAGTATTCTATACTATAATGTCCCGCCTTAATTTCGTATGGAAACACCACACTATTGTTATCCCACTTAAAGCTCCCTTTCTCTGCTAGGTTCCACCAATTATGACTAAGAGTGACCTCAACTAGCGAAATATTATTGATAAGAATAGGGTTATCGAAGTAGACCGTATGGTCAGCCGTAGGACAGGTGACATTTAAGATAACCATCATATATTAAAGGTATAAACTGTATGTATGTATAGCTTTAATACGATGCCACCAAAGAAGTATCAGTTCGAGGATAGACTTCACCAATCAGGATTCATTCCGTGGCCTAAGGAACGACCAAAATTCGCTCTCACAACAAAACAAAAATCTTATTTTCTCACTGAGTTCGACAAGAAGGTAGCACCACACAACGCAAAGGCCTTTGATGCCTTTCAGAAGAAGTATCCCAATGCCGATTACTCGAAGTTCTATGCTGAGACGAATGCATCTGATATACAGGGGAGTCTTGGTCTAGCATGCGTTCGGTGTAGACGTGTTTTTGGTGACTCCGTGAAATGAGTTAAATTGGAAGTTTTATGGCCGACCTATTTTCTCCTTTTAAACGAAAAAACAGAGGTAGCAGCTCTAGTAGTTCTGAGAAGGACATTAAATCTCCTGTTGAGAAGAGAACGAAGGAAATAAGTGCCGAAGACGAGGACGGAGACGAACTTTGGGAAGTTCTTGAAATGGCCACTGAAATAGGACCCAAAGTGGACTTAATACTCAACAAAGTTTCAAGTATGAATGACAAACTTCAAGTGCTCAGTCGCACTATGGAAAGTATCGAATCAAAAGTGTCCAAATTACAAGAACAAGTTGGCAAACTTGAAGATGGGTTGCTGAAAGCAAATGAAAAGGTCAATCAAGTCGAAGCAAGCGTTCAGTTCATGAGCGATGAAATGAACAAATTGAAGGAAAACCTACAAGAAAGGACAGTGGAGTGCGAATCCAAAGTAGTGGATATGAAGGAACAACTCCTATATTACGAAGTATATCAAAGAAGGGAGAACTTAAGATTCTATGGGATTGATGAGAGTGACAAAGAAGACACAAGCATGGTTCTAAAAACATTCCTCCAGAACGAGTTAGCGGTTGACTGCTCTTCCATTGAATTCCAAAGAGTCCACAGGGTAGGTCGTTTCAATACAGGACAGAGGCAGGTACGTCCAATAATTGCTCGTTTCCTTCGTTATCCTGAGCGTGAAAAGATCTTCTCAATGTCGTTCAAGCTGAAAGGTACTAAATATGGTGTTTCGGCTGATCTACCCCATGATATTGTTGAGTTAAGGAAAAGACAAGTGCATAGACTGCTAGAAGCAAAGAGGGCCGGTAAGCGAGCACATTTCAGTAGAAGTAAACCGGACAAACTTTTCATCGACGGTATTCTTATGCCCCTGTAACGGGTAGTTTTTCAGAGGTCAAGATATAAAAAGGAAAATAAATTGTAATAGCTTCCAAAATATCCACTAGAATTTGGAGTAAACAACGCATCAAAATATATTTTGTACTAAAATATAAATTTGCTTTAGTATTGTTAGGCTAAGACCACAGTAGTTTTAAACAGTTACGAGCTGGCTACTGTCACTATAGGAAAGTTTTGTATTGTAGTAGTACTTCATATTTATTTGTCTGTACTCTTGTTGGTTACCTTAAAATGGTTCGGGGTACTTAATTCATTTCTCGTTTACCGCAGTCGATTAATTGAAAGTAAGAGGAAAGGAATTAGCATATACCCAGTGAAGCATGTCTAAAAGTAATGTGAATTTTAAAATCTTGTCATTAAATGCTCGAGGGATTCGTTCTTTTGATAAAAGAAAAGCGATTTTTTTGTGGTTACAGAAGGAAAAATCGGATATATGTTTCTTACAAGAAACTTATAGCACACCAGATATAGAAAATACCTGGAGAAAGCAGTGGAAGGGAAATCTATTTTTTTCTCATGGATCTGAACATAGTAAAGGTGTATTGATACTTGTTAAGGAAGAATTGGAATTTGAAGTAAAGTCCTTCAAGGAAGATAAACAAGGCCGTTATATCTTTGTAGAAGCTATTGTTCAAGAATGTCCCTTTCTCTTTTTAAATATTTATGCTCCAAATAAAGTCGAAGAACAATGTACATTTTTTAGGGAAATATTAGAAGAATTAGACAAATTCGATTTGGATCCAGATTGTAATATAATATTAGGAGGTGATTTTAATGTTTATTTTGACTTAGATTTAGACGCTTTTGGAGGGAATCCCAAAATTAAAAAAACTGTTAAGCTATTGGAAAGTATTTGTTTGCAATATGATTTAACAGATATATGGAGAATTAGGAATCCTGATCAAAAACGCTTTACTTGGAGACAAAAATCACCGATTATTCAGAGAAGACTAGATTACTGGTTTATTAATAATGGATTACAAGAGGAGATTGAGCAGGTAGATATTATACCATCTATTAAATCAGATCATTCGGCTATTATGCTTTCAATAAATGGATTAGAGGAACAGACACACGGACCTTCATTTTGGAAATTTAATTCAAGCTTATTAGAAGACAAAGAGTATGTCGATCTAATAAAAGATAAATACCTCGAATGGACTGAAGAACTGAATACGATAGAGGATCCCAGAATTATGTGGGATTTTATTAAATATAAAATACGACAAGAAACTATAACATATAGTAAACAGAAAGCAAAGGAAAGAAGAGAAAAATTAAACCGAATTAAAAGCGAACTACAATCATGGGAAGCAAAATGTGATCTTGACCCTACTTCTACAAATATAAATGAGTACGAATGTTTGAAGATGGACTATGATAGTCAGTATGACTACATTACGCAAGGTCTAATTGTAAGGTCCAGAGCCACATGGTATGAAAAAGGTGAAAAAAGCAACAAATATTTTTTGAATCTTGAGAGATCGAGAAAGAAAAAAAGCTCAGTTAGAAAATTATGTACAGACACTAACACAACTATATCGAGTCCGAAAATAATCATGAATGAACTTCATACATTTTATTCAAAACTGTATAGTGGAATGGAGTCCCTCTACGATGAAGATATTACAAATACCTTTCTCCTGGATACAAACATTCCTATTTTAAACGAGGAATCACGGGAGGTATGTGAAGGAAAATTAAGTTATAGCGAATGTTTTAACGTTTTGAAAAGTTTTGAAAAAAGTAAGACGCCTGGAAACGATGGACTTCCCATTGAATTCTATCAAGTGTTTTGGTCTGTACTCGGAAAGTGCTTGGTTGATTGTCTTAATTACGCATACCTACATGGTGAACTGTCCATCTCACAAAAACAAGCTATTATAATGTTACTAGAAAAGAAAGACAAGGATAAAAGATATATTAAAAACTGGCGACCGATCTCACTAATAAATGTTGATACAAAGATCGCTTCAAAAGTGTTGGTGAAACGACTAGAAAAAATTCTGCCCGAAATAATCCACTACGACCAAAACGCCTTCGTAAAGGGAAGGTCCATTTTTAACGCGGTAAGGAATATAGATGATATTTTGATGTATACGAAAAAGATTAAAGTGTCTGGTATACTTGTTGCTATTGACTTTGAAAAAGCGTTTGACTCTGTTAACCACAATTATCTAGTTAAAGTATTGGAAACCTTCAATTTGGGACCTTCCTTTATACAATGGGTTAAAACAATTTATAAGAATACTTCGAGCTGTATTATAAATAACGGCGTTGCATCAAAGTATTTTAAGGTAGAATGTGGCGTTAGACAGGGAGATCCTCTCTCACCCCTTCTATTTATTATGGTACTAGAATCTCTGGCAATTAAAATCAGGAAAAACAAAGATATCCAGGGAATTAAAATTGAAGACGAGGAAGCAAAACTAACGATATTTGCCGATGATATGACTTGCTTTTTAAAGAATAAATCCTCATTTCACCACCTTTTCAACTTAGTTAAGCTATTCACAAAATGTTCCGGTTTAAAAGTGAATGATGAAAAAACTGAAATAATGGGAATGGGCACATTATCAACGTTACCTCAAAATGAATTTAGTAATCATAAAGTTAAAACTACAGTAAAAATTTTAGGTGTATATTTTGATTATGATGAAAAAGGGAGACGGAAATTAAATTTTGATAAAGTCTTGAAACAAATAAAAAAGTCATTAAATATGTGGAAGTGGAGGGGGCTTACTCTTATAGGCAGAGTTCAAATTGTTAAAACGTTTGCTGTACCTAAATTAATGTATAGGGCGAGATTAATCCCAGTTACAAAAGACTTTATCAAAGAAGCTAACACTTTGCTATACGACTTTATTTGGAAAGGAAAAGACAAAATTAAACGCATGGCTCTAATAAATGATATTGACGAGGGAGGTCTAAAGATGCTGGATATCCAATCCATGATAAACGCCCAGAGAATAATGTGTATTAAGGAATATTTGGAAAGCTGTAGACATCCATGGAAGCTCTGTTTGGATTTTTATCTTAAGATGGTGGGAGGGAAATTTCTATTACAGTGTAACTTCGACACCGCAAAACTCCAAATAAATATACCAGCCTACTACAAAGAATGCTTGGATGCGTGGTCTGCCATTAACAGTAAATCACCAAGTTCACATAAAGACATCATAAACGAAATTATCTGGAACAATAGATTTATTGTCATTAAAAATAAGTCAGTTTTTAAACCATTTTATGTTTACAATAAAAATATTATTAAAATAGGAGACTTAATATCCACAAATCAAAAATTTCTCCAAGGACACTTAATAGATAAATTCAAATTAACAACAGCAAATATTTTAACTTTATTTGGTATAGTTACTGCAATACCTGCTCAATGGAGATCAACCATCAAAACAAATCAATATTGTTTAAATGAGGCAATTACTGATACGGTTCAGATTACAGTAGCAGGAGAAAGAGTAGATCTTATAACGGTCTCGACAAAAGATGTTTATAAAGAATTTATAGCATCCAAACAGATACTTCCCAATGCTCGATTTAAATTACAAAACAAATATCCGAATCTAAAAACTGACTGGAAAAAAATATATTCCCTACCATTCATTGTAACTCTAGATACAAAAACAAGAGAATTTCAATATAAAATCTTGAACGGTATCTTATATGCAAATCTCAAACTTTTTCGTTTTGGAATTGTAGATTCCCCTATGTGCTCTTTTTGTAAAAATGAAGAAGAGTCTATCGAGCATTTACTTTATGGGTGTCATATTATAGAAATGTTCTGGAGCGATGTTTTATCTTGGCTTAAGATAAATAAATTTAACATAGACAATTTAACAGAAATAGATGTTATTTTTGGTAAATTTGACGTTGGAAAGGATTTCGTATTGATCAATCATCTTATATTGATTGCTAAACACTTAATTTATAAATGCAAATATAGAAATACAATTCCATGCATGAAAGTGTTTAAAGCCAATATAAAATATATCTATAATATTGAGACTTATATTGCAAAGAAAAAATTAAAATTATTAAAACATTACAACAAATGGGAAAAAATTATACCTATCCTTTAATAAGAACAGTTAGCAGTATACGCATATTGATATATTATTTTAGGTAACCCTTATTTTATGTTTTTCTGTGTATTATGTATTGAGTGTTTTGTCAACATGTAATGTTAAAAAATTTCAAAAATTTAAATAAATATGAATTAAAAAAAAAAAAAAAAAAAAAAAAATAATAGACTTTGACAGGTATCCAATTTTGGTTAAAAATTCAATAATAATCAGTTTTATCTCTAAAATAAAATATATCCAAACGCTAAAAAAAAAAAAAAAAAAAAAAAAAAAAAATCTGATATACAGGATGAGTCGACCTATAGAACTAGAATTACCTTCAAAGACGGTAGTGAGGAATGGTTCATCGATGATATCCATATTCCAACAAAGATTCGAAAACGTATCGATGATGCATTGCAGGGGATGTGGGTTGATGGTTTTCCATCTTCGTTGACATTAGATAAAAGTGTGAAATATCCCATCGTAGCAGTTCCTTTTCACGAAAAAGCACAAGATATCGATCTCACTAATCTATGGATATACATCACACCAACGAAAAAGTTCAATGCGGTCTTTCATAACATATTCAAAGAGACCACCATAAAACATGTGACAGCAAAAGAGTCTCATCATTGGTTATCAGGTCCAGATTTCAAATATTGGCCTCAACAATTGAATTTCGCAACATGGTGTGCAACTTCTGGATGTGGAGTGTCGTTATTCGATCCTATTTTCAAAACATATCCACCAATTATTCAAGGGTTCTTACGATTTCACGTTTATTTCACAATACGAAGAATTCTTCATGAACTTGGTAGTACTCATGGAATTCCTCTACCTAATGACTCTGTTTTCAAGCAAATGGATAACCTCTATAGCAAAAATGCTCTTGAGACATTATGCACCGAATTTGGTTTATCTCAAACACCAGACTTTCGATGGCGTGGAGGCCGTAATAAAGGATTAGGTGACATATTTGTTTACTTTCCCAGGTACGGGGATAAGAATGAGTATGAGTTAAGGTCGAGTGCCCCAGACATGTACACATGGACACAAAAGGACCCATTCTATATATTCGAAGATGAGGGCGGCAAGTTAGCTAATTCCAATATGATTCACTTTATTAGGGGTGACGAGACTAATGAAAAACAATACAATTGGTTTACAACACCAATCGGTAAGGGTTTGACAGAGGCTGGAGTAAGTAGATTGGATCGATCTGTCGAAGCTTTCGGATATTGCATTCTAGGTGCTCAAAACGAACTTAACGAATCCATCATAGATAGTTTAACTGTCAAAAACAAATTTAAGAAATTGGTCGAAGATGCTATTATCGAAAACAATTCAACGATAAGCTATAAAAACTATCTTACAGCTATACTACACACACATAAGAGATTAGATCTAGCAATAGCTATAAAGGTACGATTACTACCAAGCGACCTCGAGTACTACCTTGGCAAGAAGGATGGCTATAAAAATCCACTCCAGAACGCCACGAAAGCTATGGGGATCGGGAAAAACGACGATATTAATGTAGATATTCTCGAAACCAAATTCCCACCACCAGATATGGAAGGGAAGATACGAAAGAAACAATTACCACATAGTGCAAAGCAACAAGTTCCACAACAATTACCACAACAAGTTCCACAACGAGTTTCACATAGTATCTTACCGAATCCTACTCCACAACATGAGATCAATCTAGCGATAGTATCTATTGCAGGAGCTGGAATTGCATGGATGATATTTCGTTAACGTTTTTTGAATTGCTCCACTACGAACACAACTACGGCTACGATTAACAACCAAACATTCTTAGCTAGGAATCCTATGGCCTCACCAGCCGTTTTAAATAGGAAGCTAGCAATTGATCCAATCATTCCAGGTAAAATGTTTCCTAACCTTTTTCCTATTTCTTTTAATCCTTTTCCTAATTTCTCTAATCCTTTTCCAACACCATTAGCTATACTAGAAAGTGCCTTTTTAATCATAGCAGCTGTAACGCCAAGTGTAATACCTAATGCAGCAAGAGTGCTAAGCACCGTTACGCCATGCTTCTTGAAAATAGCTTTAACCCTATCTCGCAATGACATACGTTCTTCTATTTCATTGATCTCTTGTTCGTTTTCTTGAATCTCTTTTTCGTCAATGTCTATTAGTTCCTGAGCTGCAGTTTTTTTCAGTATCTGTCGAATCGATATCTTTTATGACAGTCTCAGATACTTTCTGTTTCTGTTTGAGGACTTCGATCTTACCTTCTTTTGTTGTTATAACTTTTTCAGCTGATGGTCCTAATGCAGTTTTTATGGTCTTTGGTAGTTTATCGTTGAGGACCACCTCCTTTGGCGTTTTGAATAGTAGATGAGCTTTAGCATTCTTCTTGTTGAGCTTTACCCAGACATTGTCATACTCATCTACACGAGCCGTGAATTTATCATAATTAACGTTTGGGAACCTACCACGTATCTTAAACCATGCATCTCTTGTCTGATCTTCGATAAGCTTGAATGCGACTTCACTTGCTGAAATTGTTTCACCTTCAATGAACGATGTCTCTTCCGTGTCGCCACCAATCTCATCACCATTTGCATCGATATTTAACGTTTTCATGGGGATCCACTCATTGGGTGGACCCAATAGTTCGTTCAAGTAATCATCATCATCATCGTCACCATCTGGAATTAATGGAGTCTCATCAGTCGTATCAGTCGGGTCAATATCACCACCTTCCATATTGAACATAACTATATATCTTAGTATATTCAACATGATATCGACGAAGTTAATTCCTACAGAAGCACTAAGAGTGCCACTTGCACTCAAAGCTCAACGAACCTTATATAGGAAAACTTTCACTCCATCATCTGTCAATCCAGGTGAGACTCTCTATGTGGAAGTTCCAACGATGGGAGAAGATATCGTATTAGTTCCTGGTAGCTTAGCACTATTGGGTGATATCGTATTGTCTGGTGGACATGCTAATAATCGAGTCGTTGCAAATGTTGGACGTTGCTTAGTTATACATCGAGTTTGTAAGATGGGAGCTGAAATAGTAGAAGACATTGCTCGATCAGATCTATTACAAACATATTCCGATATCTATCTATCTACGAAGGAGAGAGAATCGAGAATACAACAAGGTATCCAATCAGATAACACAAATAAGCTACGATCTAAGGCCACTGATGCAGGTACTTCGAATGCTGGTGAGAATGCAGTGTTAGCTGCATATGGTTCCAAATATAGAATTCCATTAGACGTTGATATTCTTACACAACATGGAGTTCTATATCCATATGCATTAGAAGACACTATTTCATTCGAATTAACTCTAGCCCGCGCTATCGATATAATCGTTGGATCAGATTCGACAAAGATAGGTACGTACAAGCTTACCAACATCCAGTTAGAATACGAATCAATCAAGAATGAAACACTAGCTAGACACGCATTTAACGCATATGAAAAAGGTACTGCATTCCTATACGATCACGCAGTTCACTTCAAGTTAGTACCTATCGCTAAGGCATCAGATACTTTGATATCTCAGAATATAAATGTTCCACGACGATCATTTGCTGGATTACTTTTTCTATTCGTAGATCCACCTACCGCTGGTTCACGAGATAGTGAAGCATTCGTAAATCCTGATATTTCGAAGATAGAGATAGACGTAAATGGAGTTCCAAATAGATTCTTTCCAGGAGGTATGTTAACACCAGATTTTTGGGAGTCCGCAAAAGGATGGTTTGGTACATCCAATACCTCTATGACTCCTACCAAATTTTACAATAACAGATTTGCCATCCTAGTCGATTGTCGTACAGCAAAAGATTCCTCTGCTCATGGTGATGGAATGGCACAAACTGGTGGTGGAAAATATATCGATATTCGTATACATAGAACTTTAAAAGGAAGTGGAAATGTAAACATGCATATCTATGTCCTTGCGGATGCTCAGCTTAAGATATTGAACAGATCTTTACATAGTATAACATACTGATGGATTCTCTCACAGCACATATTCCATTTAATGCACTTATAGTAGGTCCAACGAATTGTGGAAAGACTGCATTTCTCATAGAACAACTTCGTGGACCATTTCGTGGTAAGTTCGATTATATAGTATTAATTTGTCCTACGTATGCTCACAACAAAACATATCATGGATTTGCCAATCGAGATCCGCATTTTTATGTTATATCTCCACCTCAGAATGCTATCGATACCACCTTGAATATTTGTGCAACCTTTTGGGCAGGTAACAATACATTATTGATTCTTGATGATTGTGCCGCATCAAAAGACGTAAAACGAAGAACTGACAAACTAGTAGATTTAGCATTCTCTGCTCGACATATAGGACTATCTATTTGGGTACTATCCCAACAATTAACGAGTATATGTAAACCTTTTCGTGAGAACGTAGCTATCGTAGTAGCATTTCATACCGCATCGGTTATAGATGGTAAAAAGATATTTGAAGATTACGGAGGCTCACAAGAATGTAATGAATTACGAACGATACTTCGATCTCACAAGTTTGCTCGCATATGTTTTTGTTTGCGACATCCTTTTTCAGTAGTGTTAGAGCTACCTGCACCTATAACATATTATCATGGATGAATACACCAAAGAACTGGAAGATGACTGCGCTATTACTTGTCCTACAACCAAATTGGAATTTCAAACCGAATTGGAGGATATCGAAGAATATCGGGAAGTACTTAAGAGTGAATTTTTTCTATCGCCGGGTGAAATGAAAAGAATGTGGCACATCAGTCGAAAATCGAGGTTGCTCATATTTTGTCCAGAGATAGCCTATGGTGAGCCAATTGAGCTGGTGTATTTTTTTTCTCCATTTGTTTTTTTAATTTTGTGAAAATTCCGTAAAACCGTTACGGCCGTCTATTGCCTCGAAATGAATAAATTGTAAGCGATTTTAACGAGCACAAAAACCTCGGCCCATGAAAGCGCAACGGGAAACTAGACTTAAATGAGTTCGAATATCGACTTAGGAGATATTTACGAGTCATTGAGCCTAAAAATAGGATTATAGATGTAATTTAAAATTCCTGGTGATGGAGCAAACATGGCTCATATTTCAATGCTTGAAAATCTTAGTTCAGAGCACTATTTCAAGACATCGGTTCTATGTCCGGTATAACTCAGATTCTCACAATACTTCGGCTGTAATATCCCGAAGGGTTGTTCTTACCCAGAATATAAAAAATAGTTTGGTACTTTTTATTGCTCTAAAGAAAGAACGGGGTTTATTTTGGCAAAATTACAACGCCGACGAGACGACGACTCGCAACGATCACTTCCCGTTCCTGGATATAAAAGCCAAAACTCGAAAGAAAACTTCACATTTTACCTCAAACTGGGCCAGAAACCTTATATGGGACCTTATTATAAGCTTACCTTTCAAAGCCAATGGTTGACGACTGACTTATAGGCATTTTTCCTATCAAATGTCCTCTTCAACGCAAAGGTCAACAAGCGATAATATTGTGCAAACACGCTAGGCCTTGAATATCTTTCCTCTTGCCACTAATAAGCTTCATTTCAGCTTTTATACTGCTATAATATAGGACAAATATATCTCCATGTATGTCCCTGCTGCTTTGACGGAGTTTCGTTGCAAAAAAATAACGCTTTCTGATACAAACAACGAAGTCGTATATTTTAACACATAGGCGCCGACAAACCACAATCTGTCACACAATCTGAAAGATAAGCTGTCACAAAATCGTTGCAAAAAATCAAAGCTTAGCGGACTATATTGTTTTCTTTTGTATGGGCCGGAGATCACAAATGATCTTATGTTGTCAGTGATATCCTTGTTTATCCTCAGGAAATTAACTGTTATTATTTCTACCAGGAATGAAAATGCAGCGAAACAAAAACGAAATATTATTACAATACCTCGTATGATATTTATAAACAATACGCATCTGGTTTGGTATCATGTATTTCAAATTTTCGATAGATAATATATAAAAATAAGATCACTGAGTGCCATTAATGCAAACTAAATCGCAAACTAGGCCGACTTTATATACCAAAATGAGCTACGGGCATTTTAACCATGGCCGACTAATATGCACTGACCTAATGGCCACGAAATTTGACAATAAAGTGATAAGTAAATAAATCGTTACTAGATTATAGGTATGTCCCTTTTCAGAGTTTTTCTGGATAGGAGTTGCCTATTGTTTTATCTTTTTTGGTTTTAGCTTTATCTGTTCATAAAAAGAAAATATATTACTCAAACGCAAACCTACTTTGCTAACAGAACTAAAAATGCAAGGCTCAAAGTCACTTTTTTCCTACTATCTACTGCTTAGCCTCAGTGCAAGTTATATATTTTTTAAAAATCACCCAACCCCAAAAAACCCACCCCTCCCCCTTCCCCCTTACAAGTAAAATGGTCGGTCCCGGCTAAGTATTGACAGTTTTCTGAAAACAAACAATCGGTGAGAGGAACATGGGGAAACTACGTTGCCATATAATATGAAAATATGGGCGTGGCTCAAGCTCAGTTCGCGGACCAAGAATTCATTACTGCTGGCAGGTACAGTCCATACAAAGCGACTTGATATTGTCGACGTAAGGCTGTTTACGTCGAACGGATATGTCTGTGATGTCAAGGTTAAAAGAGGTACAGATTTCCTTTAATATGGGAATTGAAAAGTTCTTCAGCTTAGAGGTCGAGCACATGTCACATAGATTGTAAGCATCAAAAGTAATTGGATGCGTGGATCCTGCTTCCCGTACAACGGCATTGATAAGGTCTTCCATTTAGGCTTCATGTGTGGCGCACTGGATGTCGTCAAACCGATCGTCATCATCGTCGCGAAGGCTTTTTTTTCGACGCCAGACGTGAAAAATAACTTGCGATCTGATTTGCGGTAAGGAAGTCTTCTCTTGTAAACAGGGGGTTGCCGCTGGTATCTTTAGCCATCATCA
Organism: Actinernus sp. WN-2022; assembly: GCA_030867875.1. NCBI lineage: Eukaryota > Metazoa > Cnidaria > Anthozoa > Actiniaria > Actinernidae > Actinernus > Actinernus sp. WN-2022. The sequence goes on from JAOWCC010001679.1 coordinate 22,961,133, forward strand.
TTGCGCGGGCGACTGATGGAGGATCCGCTTTTTGGCCTGATTGCTTACCCAGTCTAAATTTCGCGGCTAGATAGCTTTTCTGACTGGGTGTAAATCTAACTCTCCTGGAAGCAGCCGACTTGAGGGCCCAACCCATTGGCAAAGTGGATTCGCAGTGTGGGAACACTGTGGCGGTGCGAAGCTCTGGTACGCCGGGGGTCTGTCCCTCAAGGGTCTCAGCATACGCGAGGGCAGCTCTGTCCAACAGTGTCTCACGCTCAAGTGCTCGTTGATGTGTCCCGCAATCAAGGTGCCTTTGCATCGACGAATGTCTCAAGAAGGTTTGAGTGCATCCCTCCTCAGGACACGTCAAGACCGACTCTGCTGCTGTTCTCGCATCATCCTCACTTTCAGTTTCATGTTGCGCTTGATCTTTTCTTTCTCCTGGTAAGACGTGCGTTGGCCTTTTCTTGACTGAAGCAAAGCTGTTTGGCTGCGTGTAGGCTACAGTTATAGCAGGCAGCTGAGCTGGAGAGGGACACTGCAGCTTTTCTGCCGGAATTAACTTCCCAGGACCAATGCCATACGCCTTCCAAACACGGATCCCGTCATCGTCATACTTGACGTTGTTCAGAATACTGACTCCTCCAATCTTTAAAGGTGGCATCTCGGATACCCTGATTGATTCGCACAGAGTAACGCCAACTGCTGCCACTCCACCGGAGGACAGAATCGCATCCTTCATTTGGGTGGGTGTCTCGATGTCGTTGCCAGAGTTTAGGTGGATTCTCATGTGGGATTTGATCGTCGCAGCTTTTCTGTCGCATGACCCTTTTCCACCTTGAGGATCGGAAAAATCGTGCAGTCCAAGGACTCTAGCACAGGCGATAGTTGCCCCACAGTGATAACAGCCGGCGTTGTCCTGACGATAGTAAACGGACTTCAGGCTGGGCATGGTTATCTTCAGTTGTTTGATAACGTCTGCCATCACTGCGAGCACAGCACAGCTATCCTCGCTACACGCTGGGAATATGTGGACAAAGGTTAGCATCTGCAACTCTCCCGTACCATCCCTCATTGTCGCTACTGTCACGTGCCATGGGATCCCATGTTTACCAAACCAGTCGGTTTGGCTCTCTCTGTACTTTCTGGGTACTCCTGTTTGTGACGTATTATGTATGTGCCGCCCGGGTGGGTCAGGGTTTTGAGCTCAGTTTGGGCAGGTAGGGTCAGGGTTTTGACCTGATTTGGGTAAGGATTTGAGAATAATTTGGGTGCAGTCAGGGTCGGGGTTCAGTATTTTTTAGGCAGTTCATTTCAGTTTTTAAGCTACTATGTCAAAAAAAGACATTCTGTTGCCGCATTTTGATCGCCTGCTCACATGCAAGCACTGAGGTTCCCATACATCGTGACGCCGCTAATTCGTACTTCAGTACAAGTTTATCTATGTACTTCATCTGCTGATTTGTTTACCCAATGCCACGTCCCGACTTGAAATATTCCGTATTTTGCATGCAATCCCGGTACGCGGTATACCAGCCGGGATATAAATCCGACCGTGTTTTGAAAACAATTTAAAGAAGGGGCAATCAGGGTTTTGGAGCCCGGATTGGGTCAAACAGGGTCAGGGTTTGAGCCTCTTGGCCTCACATACATACCCATTTTTCATGTAAGTACCCCCCCCCCCCCCCCCGGGTTGTATCTGTACTGCTGATATTTTTATTTCGATTCAAGCGATTTCTATCAGCTTTTCCATCAAAGTTACACTTTTCACGGGATGTCCAGTTAGAGTAGCCACACATGTAAATTTGATACATTTTTCGACATTTTTCTTGTTTCAATATCCGGTATTAACGATATTAACGATTGTAAAATGCGTAACCGTGCATTTTTAGTTTTTGATTTATTTTTCTCTTTATACTAACAGTCGGGGCTTTCAGAAGATCGCTACTGTACGTTTGTATGGTCATTACTGGCTACAAGTAAGCGCGCGCTCTGATTGGTTCCACGCACTATAGGCTACCACACACCATTAGAAAAAAGTTGGTGCGCGGCTGTAGCGGAAGAGAGAAGGCCTGCTGGGTGGAGATGGTGTTTCAATTATACTCGCTTTAAATAAGAAAGTAATTAGAAAGTACTGATATTGTTCGCATACCTACCTACCAATGAAACATTTTCGATGCCCGCTGTGATGTCGTGTGCGTCATCGCTATGGCTTTGGCTACGAAGTTCCAGTGCGGCGAAGGATTGTCGAAAGCGCTCTGTTGGTGCCACGATCAGCCTTCCGCGATTTCCCCTCCTTACCATGTCTACATATGTCCACTGGAACCCGGCAACGCTGCGATCCTCTACGCCATCCAATGCCCAAGGAGGAGCGGTGTGAAGGGCAAATCGTCAAATCCGAGATATCAGACGGCGGAGAAAAAATCGAGGCACGTGCTAAGATCAATTCAACTTCTGTCTCAACATCATTGATCCCCACCCCTTTTTTGTGCCCCGAAATGTCCCTCTTACAGGAAATAAGAGGAATTATCGTCGCATTACTTTCTGGCACTTGACTTCGCTTGTCTAGGGCGCAATGTCCCCCAACTAATTGCAGAAATGAGCAATTTATGTCCATTTTAATCTTCTTGCGTCACCTCCGTTCTCACGTATTCGGTATGTTTAGGACTCGCGCAACGGATGGAAATAGAGCCTGTGTGTTTAGAAAACTGAAGCACTTCATGTCATTGTTTCTATTGTGTTCTGGCACGTAACGGCAAATTTACCTGTCAATCAATTTTATTCCGAAAGGTTCAGGTCCCATTTATTTTTCAGGAAAACCATTACCTAATACGTATTGCAAGGAAGCTTCTTGAAATAGATCAAACTTTAACAAAGTCTATTTTAGAACCAGTATTATATGGGGATATTTGTGTTGCTTCTACCCTCCCTGCTTCGACACAATTAGAGTATTTATTTTGGTCTGATTTGGGCCCCCACAGAGATCGAAGTGAAATCGGAACTTGCCGGGCGCGCGTGTCTGCTTATTTACGAGCCCTCAGGAAGGTTATTCCTCTGCAAAAATAACAGCTGGGCTCTAGCAGGGCAGAAAGAAGAAAAACACTAAATAAAAATTGATTGTAAAGATTCTTTACCTAGTAGGAGTTTGTCTTTGCTAAAATCTACGCAGTCACTGGTAAGTGTGAAACCTACTTTTCATTCCTGGTAGATATTATGACAAGAACCGATTCATATTTTATAGCACGAATATCAGTGTTTTCCTGGCAATCTTAAAAACTGGCCCGCTGAGGCGCTGACCTTTCAGACAAACTGCTTTTTTGCAACGATTTTGTGACAGCTTATCTTTCAGATTGTGTGACAGATTGTGGTTTGTCGGCGCCTATGTGTTAAAATATACGACTTCGTTGTTTGTATCAGAAAGCGTTATTTTTTTGCAACGAAACTCCGTCAAAGCAGCAGGGACATACATGGAGATATATTTGTCCTATATTATAGCAGTATAAAAGCTGAAATGAAGCTTATTAGTGGCAAGAGGAAAGATATTCAAGGCCTAGCGTGTTTGCACAATATTATCGCTTGTTGACCTTTGCGTTGAAGATGACATTTGATAGGAAAAATGCCTATAAGTCAGTCGTCAACCATTGGCTTTGAAAGGTAAGCTTATAATAAGGTCCCATATAAGGTTTCTGGCCCAGTTTGAGATAAAATGTGAAGTTTCCTTTCGAGTTTTGGCTTTTATATCCAGGAACGGGAAGTGATCGTTGCGAGTCGTCGTCTCGTCGGCGTTGTAATTTTGCCAAAATAAACCCCGTTCTTTCTTTAGAGCAATAAAAAGTACCAAACTAATTTTTATATTCTGGGTAAGAACAACCCTTCGAGATATTACAGCCGAAGTATTGTGAGAATCTGAGTTGTACCGGACATAGAACCGATGTCTTGAAATAGTGCTCTGAACTAAGATTTTCAAGCATTGAAATATGAGCCATGTTTGCTCCATCACCAGGAATTTTAAATTACATCTGTAATCCTATTTTTAGGCTCAAATGACTCGTAAATATCTCCTAAGTCGATATTCGAACTCATTTAAGTCTAGGTTCCTGTTGCGCTTTCATGGGCCAAGGTTTTTGTGCTCGTTAAAATCGCTTTCAATTTATTCATTTCGAGGAAATAGACGGCCGTAACGGTTTTACGGAATTTTCACGAAATTAAAAAAACAAATAGAGAAAAAAAATACACCAGCTCAATTGGCTCACCATAGGCTATCTCTGGACAAAATATGAGCAACCTCGATTTTCGACTGATGTGCCACTTCTCACCCGCTCAGAAAAAAAACTCACTCTTAAGACCTTAGCTGTATTGGGTAAAACGAAAGAATGTCTAGGACAGAATTTCTCCCTAACAGATATAACTAAACTATCTGAGAAGGACGTAAAACGTTTACATAGTAGATACCACGCCGTAGTAGCAAATCAAATAACAGTACACTTAGTAGATGGTGTACTACGTCAAGCTACTCGCGCAGTCTCATACGTAGCTACACTAGACAACCAACAAGCACTGCTTAAGGATCTACAAGAAAACCAATTAGCCCGCCATGAGATATCTATGGCGGCTGGTCGATTAGCACTTAAACACGGTCGATTTGTAGCTCTAGCTAGTGTTATGTTCAATATAGCTGATCACATAGTCATTCCTGGTACACCTATTGAACCTTCGCAAGTAATTACTATATCGAATCAAGATGGAGGAACAGACGGACCAGATAACTGCGAATCCACCAACGACTGCACCAACTAAAGTAAAAGATCCAAAGAGAGTTGCTGCTGGGAAAGCATTAGCACTAAGTACTAAACTTGCTAGAGAGGCTCAAAAGAGAGAGATTTCGCGTGAAAGTGAATTACCTAAAGAAATCAACGTAGATGAAAGTTGGATGAAAAATGTGTCTATCAATACTACTATCGCAGTTATTGGTACGGGTGCTGCATTAGTTGGTGTATACTATCAATACAGAAGATATAGAGATGACACTCCTAAGAACGTTAGTCCGATACGACCAGCAAGTCCGATAAAGTCTACGGTGCCAGATATGGAGTAACAGTTAAAGACTAGAGACTATACGATATATGTTATAATGGATAAAGAATTGACTAAAACAGTAACCGATGCTGCTATGATAACGGGAATCGCTACTGGTATTGGGTGGATTGTAAAAAAGGTTACCAAGGAATCTATGCTTAGTGATCCTTCTATTTCTATCATAAATTACGTGAAGTGGACTGCAGTAATAGCTGGTAGCATATATGCAAAACAATATCTCGAGAAACAAAAGCCCAAAACATAATGGCTTCAGCTATCGTAATGGCCATTTTCGGAGCAGTTTTGAATGCAACGGCATTTACTGGTAGTCAAGTGCTTGCTAAGATGTTTGGTGGGAAAGATGAAACTGCTAATATAGAACGAGAGAGACATGATAGGGAAACGGAAAAATTCATTGCTGAGAGGGAGGCTTTCATTGAAAAACATCAAACATTGTCCGATTGGATACGCAAACAGGAAGTTGCTGAACGCGATGCTCATAATAATCAACTCGATAGCAACCGAGCTTTTGTGCAATCCGATAAGTTACGTCAGGCACTGAAAAGACTCAAAACAATGAAAGAACCTCGTTTATCCGACTACTATCAACCCTCAAGCAATCAGAAGACTGGTGAGTTGATCTATGTTGGTGGTGGAATGTTAGTTGGTGGTTATGCTGTTAGTCGATATTCTTTTTAAAAAAACGAGAATTTTTACGTTCAACGAGAAACTAAAAAAAAAAAAAAGAATAAGAACTAGTTGGTTAGATAAGTTCTTATTCCTTTTTTTTCTTTTTTTTTCTTCTTGTTGAAGGTTAGAATACATAGATATATAATGGCTGCTAAACTTGCGAATATCTTCTATGGTCCTATGGGCTATTGGAAAGGTCATGCTGCAATTGGTAAGTTATCGGTGGCTGCAAAGGTATCGGAAGATGTAACTAAGAGTTGGTTGGAGAAGCAAGCACTATGGCAAATATACTTACCACCACCACGCTATATACCACGACCACATTGGACCGTATCGAAACCTAATGAAGTTCATCAAGCTGATTTGATATTTCTACCTCATGATAGACCTAGTCGTGGAAGGAAACTATATAAGTATGCTTTAGTGGTAATCGATGTAGCTTCTAGATATAAAGAGGCTGAACCTTTAGCGTCGAAAGATAGTGGTGAAGTTGCTACTGCATTCGAACGAATCTACAAACGTAGTCCACTAGAATGGCCAAAACATTGCAAGTTGATCCTGGTAGAGAATTCATGGGACGTATGTCTGAAACATTAGAACTACGTGGTACGAAAGTTCAACGAGGTGAAGCTGGTAATCATAGGGCACAAAGTTTTGTCGAACGAGCAAATAGAACGATAGCTGAAAGATTATTTGGATATCAATATGCAAAAGAGATGGTACTTACATCTGAAGGATCGAATGCACGTAGTAGAGAATGGGTATTGAGGCTTCCTGATGTTATCAAGGCTATGAACAATGAAGTTACTCGACTAACAGGTAAGGAGCCTTCGAATTCTATAGAGACACAACAAGTAAACATAAAGACTCCTATATATTCTCGAACTATTGGATTGGATGAAAAGCGACTACCATTTGACGTTTTAGTTCGATATCTCTATTTATCTGGAGAATTGGAAGGTGGAACTAAACGAGCGACTGATCCTGTATGGAGTTTACAGACATACTATATTTCTCGAAATGTGGTATCATCAAATCAACCAGTTCTATACTATTTAGGAAAAGATGCACCAAAGCGAGGGTTTGTTCGTGAAGAGATACAAGTGATACCACCAGATACAGAACTACCACCAAAAGGTATTCTAAGATAGAAGCAACTCGCAAATAAAGTCATCCATATCTTCATCCTCTGTAACGACGTTTTTACTGTTGTAGGATAGTGTATCAATTGCGTTTGATATTATATTGCTAATAAAATCGGCTACTTCTTCATCATCTGGAAAAAAGTCTCCATGACCGTAGGCTATTGTATCTATTCCGTTTGCTAAAATACATCTCTTACTATCGAATGGTGATAGAGATACTTTGTTCATATGTATACCATACATCTTATGACCTTCACTTCGAAGCATATTCATTTCATGTTTGAATACTTTCTTATCCATCAAGCACTCCTTATATTGATCATGACGAATACGATGTTTCACTACTGCCTCCTTGATACCTTTAGCTCTACGAATCTCATCACCACCTACTTTTAATATAGAATAGAGCTTAGATCGTAGTCCAACATATTCGACTATAGGAATACCTTTACATTCGTCTTTCATTTTACCAAGTACTTTCTCGTTGTTGATACTATACAGCGGATGGTCTTTGCTTTAGTTACTAGTATCATATAGATGTTTATGAATCGCCATATCTGCATAGATGTCTTCAGTTTTAATGTGTAGTAATAGACTGTCGGTATCGGTATAAAGTAGATTACAGCGTTGCCCATATTGCTTCTTGATCTCGTTGTAGTAGAAGTCATACATCAGATGCTTTGATAGATCTAGAATTGACATTCCAACATATATGGGGCGGTTCAGCAATAGCTTACTTTTGTAGTTATGTACCGCGGCAAGATCATCATCAAAAATTATGGATCGAGCATAACTAGGTTTATTCAATAGACGTTGTAGTTTGATTCCTTCTGATGCACGCACTAATTGGATATCTACACGCTTACGTAGATTCTCCATTGTTTTTCCAAATACGCTATTGTTCATCAGTTTGTATAGATCCTGCTTGAAGACGCTCTTCGCTTGTTTTCGTAACTCTGTATTCATTTGTATATATGGTTCCATCCATGGTGATTGGTCGAATCGTAGTGCCTTATGGATCTTTTTCAAATGCATACCAAGAGATAGATACAGTTGTAGGTTGCGGTAGTGTAGCACATATCGTTCTTTGTTATAGAGGTTAGGTACAAGTTTTTCCACTTTCAAAGATCCATTACCTTTATATAGTTCCTCAAATAGATTGGTCTGATACTCTTAGAACAAATCTTTATTCACCTGAATTCTCTCGGGAGCTAGTGGATAGTCGTTGTGTGTATCATGAAGTTCTCGAGGATATTCAAGATCAACTTCAAGGATATAACCTTTATCTGAATCGATTGTATGATTGATTATTTGTTCTTCTGTTGGTGTATACCACTCAAATCCTCCTGTTGGTAGATATTGACTCATTGCCCAACCATATAGATTATTGGCATCAAGATATAGTATGTAGCTATATGGCTTATTTAGATCGAAATCGGGTATACTTTGGTTGTTTGCTTTGGCATAACGTTGTGATACCATGGATATGCCACCACGTAGACCTCTCTCAATGAATAGATACATGTCATAGTCAGTTAATAGTTCGAGTTTCACTCCAGTTATCTTTAATAAAGCGTCCCATGAAAGTCCTGGACTCGTATAATAATGTGCGGGATCTAATCCATAGTTTTGTATACATGTTGTACGAAAGTCCTCGAACACATCTGCTAGAAGAAGTACATCAGTTTGTAGATAAAGATCATGATAAACACCTAATGTCTTGTAATCAAATACATTCCAAACTTTTATTGCATGTTCGTAATCTTCATCGGATATATCCTCTAGAGTTAGTTTACTATAGAACGCATCTTTCGGTGGTAGAGAAGTCTCTGCAAATCTATCCCACGAATCCATGTACTCATATGGATATACTCCTTTACGAGTTAATAGATTGGCTTTCTCTTGATTAGATGTATATTTTACAATTTGTTGGAATGTGTCTGATGCTGATCCTTTTACCAACTTATCGAGAGAGAATGGTAAGAATTGAAAGCTATCAATGAATCGTAGGTTACCAAGTGAGAATGAAATATATTTCTCCATATTGTTTGGAATACAAGAGATCTTACCTAATGTTATGGATATGGATTGCATTATTAGGTGAGCATCATATCCACGAAGATTATGGAATACGACTGGGATAGTAGGAAAAGCACGTAATTTTAGATTACAGGTATTGTGTGCTGCACCTCGAAACTCACCTGTGATGTGGCAATGCATGATCACGTACTCTATCACCAACCAATGGCTTCTGACAGATATGACAAATTGTTGCGCTATTATAAGCCTTTTAATGTTCAAATTTCGTGCATTGTACAAAATCCAAGCATGTGATTGGCTAATGAGCGTGCATTATTGGTGACCACAGCACTCGACCCAGACCCTCTCTTACCTATAGGGAAAGGGAGACCTATAGTCCTTCGCTTAGTTACGTGTTTGGACGGCTTGGAAAACCTCATCGCATATTAAACAGTGAAAATGCAGACAATTACTAGAAAGGTAACGGCAGGATTGAACTCTGTTGCCTGTGTGACCGAAGATATATATTTTGAGGCGAACATTTGCATAATCTCTCGTTGGAAATGGCTGATTTGCGAGTGCTGGAAGTACAACTTTACAAGTCAACATGTGTCCGAGTGAACAAAGGTTTCTACAACACTCTACTTAAGAAATGGTTTGTATTTCCGAGACCTTACTCTGTCAATAAGAGGAGAAAATTAAGCGAGAATTCAGTGGATGGTTCGTAAACCCAGGATATTTGATTTGGAAAATGTTTGCATCGGAGCCGAGCACATGGCCGGAGGCCGGTTTCGAGTCAAGATTTCAATTCACTGCCCCACTGGAATCTGCAGGTTAGTTATTTTCGAATGAAAGAAACTATTAAAGAAAGCAGACTATCTAGGAGTTAAGCCGGCTAAATAATTGATATTTGAATACATGGCTCCAAGAGAAACGTTTTCGAGTAAAAATGTACAATCATACTATTCGCCTCGCATTATGTTTTCAGGCAAACATGTGCATAATCGTTCGTTAGAAATGGCTGATTTGCAAGCGCTGGAAGTACAACAACTAACTAGTCAACATGTGTCTGAGTAAACAAAAGTTTCTTCAACACTAGCAGTCCAAACTGAAGAAATGGATTTTATTTCCGGCGAGACCTTACTCTGTCAATAAGAGGAGACAATGAAGCGACAATTCAGCGGAAGGTTAAAAAACCTAGGATATTTTTATTTGGAAAATGTTTGCATCAGAGCCGAGCACATGGAGGCCGGTTTCAAGATTTCAATTCACTGGAATCTGCAGGTTAGTTATTTTCGAATGAAAGAAACTATTAAAGAAAGTAGACTATCTAGGAGTTAAGCCGGCTAAATACTCGATATTTTAATACATGGCTCCAAGAGTAACGTTTTCGAGTTAAATGTACAAACATGTACTCGCAAGGCGTCCACTAAACTGATCGAACGCCAAAGTAAATTGTTCTTTGCAAAGTTATCTACTTCGTTTTTATTCATTGTCTATTGAAATGTCTTTTCTTTGTGGAGATATTTACCGTAAAATGATTTAATTCATGCGAAATATTTGACTTCTTTATAAAATTGTTATTGACAACTGATTTAAATTGAAATTCACGGCTGACAGTGCACTCAGTTTGAATATTAAAAGGGTTAGAGACTTTATGTTTGTGCTTTATCGGCAAAATACAGTCACTTGCTGACTGTACGATGAACTCAAAATTTCTTCATACTGCATTCGGCCTTCGGCCTCATGCAGTATTCATTATTTTTCGTTCATCGTACAGTCAGCGCGTGCCTCTATTTGTCGATAAAGAACTCACAAGCAGTCTCTAACCCTTACATAGTTTTTCCATGACATGCATAGCGGTTTAGCCTTTTGGGCTTTGATCTTCGCCTCTTCCTCTTGCATACATCGTAGAAAATGTTCGATAGTATCCATGCCTCTATATAGTACTGGTGGTTCGCTATAACCATCGGAACGTACAACTATATAGCAGAATCCACATGTAATGTGTTCTTCTGTTTTAAGTGTGTTGCTCTTCTTTAGGTCTTGAGCAGGTCCTTCGATCTTAGTGGTTAATGCCTCGAAATCTGCATAGATAATATATGTTACTTTGAGCTGTTTGTGTATATTCTGGAATGAGACTTCGTTGTTCTTATTGGTAGGCATTTCAATGCGTATGGCTCTGTCATTGATACCATTACACTCTGGAATGTGCTTTGTAAGAAGATCTTCGTTGGAATATCCATGTAGACATCGTTCGCAGAAGTGTTTCCTATGGTCATACTTTGTCTGATCGAATAGGAGTTTGTTGAAGTCCTTTATCCAGCAATAGTGTTGTTTGCCACTCTTTGGGTCTTCTATAAGTAGTAGATAGATGTACTTCGAAAAAGTCTTCTTTGAGATATGATATATGATTAAGCACTTTTCCTTTGGATCCCATCCATATACATTAATAGAAATGTTGTTTTGCTTCTCTAGAAGTGGTATTTGTGAGATTGGTGTTGGTGAGTCCACCCCATTGGATTTCACCATATCTATTTGATACTTTGATGTCCTTTGAGGATGCTTATTAACTGGAAACATTGCTGCACATATCGACCAAAGTGCACAGTGATCATCTTTGTTGTTTACATTGATCACAGCTTTCTTATTCGCTATTTCTTCAGGTAGTGGTAAATATGAACCTCCACGTAGTGGTTGATATTTAGCGATGTTTAACCATAGAATATTGACTCTATCTATGACCCAATTCGATCCACGACTGATCCACTTCTCAATTTGGTTGTATATCTGAGTATGTGCGTCTATTATTACACCACGGATCCCAGCGATATTGACCAAAACAGATTGTGTGCTATAGAAGGTGGCTGTCTCATATACGTAACCATCAGGTTTATCGAGTACGAAAGTTATGTTTAAAGCTAATTGGGCCTTAAAGGTATTGTGGTTTTGTAGTTCTTCCTTAAACTTTTCGGTAGTTTGTTTACGTACATCAGCAAGGAAAACGGCTGGATCCGCTCCCATAGGATTATCATCAGGAATATCCATCTTCCATCCACGTAAATAGTTCTTTAAAGGACGTACTCGAACAAATGTTAGTGTATGCTCAGCCATGATATAATAAACTTATAGCCACACTCCTCTAATAAGGTGGTGAAATGTAATACCTTGATCTAATATGGTATAGAAATATGATGAATGGACTATAGTAGTAAATAATACCTAGTAATCACACTCCTCTAATAGGGTTTTGAAATGTAATACCTTGATCTAATATGGTGTAGAAATATGATGAATGGACTATAATAGTAAATAATGATTATGACAATATATGTTATAATACCTAATAGCAACACTCCTCTAATAGGGTGTTAGAATACAATAAATTCACTATAAACAAAATGTTCGAACAAATGTTAATATGCTTAGCCCTGATATAATACCTATAACTACAATCCTTTAATGTGCTGCATAAATACGATAAATGAACTATAGTAGTAAATAATACCTTGTAAACACGTTTCTCTAATAGGGTGTTGAAATGTAAAAAATACGATTAAAAAATAGTACAACAAAACTGCTTTAATCCGGAAAAAAGCGGTAGAAACCGATCATTTAATATAACGTAAAAATACAATAAATAAACTATAGTAGTATCTGAACTAGCGTGTTTTGGACCACGTTGCATTTTTTTTTGTATTTTATGATAACGAACCCGAAGGGTGAGATGTCATAAAATACAACAAAAAATACAACGTGGGCCAGAACCGCTAGTTCATATACTACTTTTCTTTCTATCTGAACATAGAGTTGGGTTTTCTTTTAAAAAGTACTGAATTGTAGCACTAGAGGCTGAAGTGAACGATATATGCTGGCATCGATCATCGCTCACCGGTCTGAGCAAAATTAAGTTTTCACGCTAGAATTCAAGCAAAACTACGTAATTTGTTTGAGTAAGTAGCTAAAATAGTAGTTTCCAGTGAACAAAATGATTATAGGTGGCAAAAATGTCGCTATAAAAACTCAAAATAAATGTCTCAGCCGCGGCTTTGTATTGGTAATCATTAGTGTGTGCTAAGTTCAATTAACGATTAATAGTGTGAGTGATGTTTGAAAATTCAAACAAAATAACACGAGTCCGCAGGACGAGCGTTATTTGTGAAATTTTCAAACATCATGAGAACAAGAACAAGAACAAGAAGTTTATTTCACTCTAGATAATAAAATTTACATTAATTTTCACACACACACAACAAAAAGAAACTACTTTTATAAATGTATAGTACAAGAGTAGGAAAGTTCTGAAAAAAACCACAGGGCTATCAAGTCAGAACTACCTGGTAGGTCAGGTGATAAATATCATTTATAATTACAAGCAAATACGAAAAAATAAAAAATAATTACAAAGTGAGAAACATGCATAGTTCTATTAGTTATAATTTCGAGAGGAGAGAGTTGCAGGCAATATAGTTAATGATGTTGACCAAGTTGCAGCAATGTTTGAATTGTTATTACAGGTATATATACAGTACATTTATACATATCTATACAAGACTAATATCTATATACATTAAGGATATAATCTAACTGTCCTCAGCAATATATCTATCAATATACAGAGATGAAACTTCTTTTTTAAATAAATGCTTTTGAACTATTGATTTGATGTTTTGAGGTATCTCTTCCCATATCTTGATTCCATTTATAGTAATAAATTTTAATTTATAGCCAGTTTGCTAGATTTTATGAAATATGTTTGCCTCTTTAATTGTCTGGTATTATAATTGTGAATATCTGATAAAGGAATAAACATATCAACAAAAGTATTACCTATTCTTTTATAATATATATCATGCATGAATAGAGCTGAGTTTAATTTATAAATGTCATCAATTTTTAGCAAATTTAATTGACGAAAAAGTGGTGTAGTATAACTGTGCCACTTCTTGTTTGATATTAGTCTAATGGCTTTTCTTTGAATTATTCTTAGAGGTTCAATATAGGAATTGAAAGTGTTTCCCCAAAGTAGAATTCCATAATTTAAATGAGGAAGTAACAAAGAATCATAAATTTGCTTGAGGTTTTTAGGTGGGCATAATGCTTTGCTTTATAGAGTATCCCAAGGGACTTAGAAGTTTTAATTTTAATATGCGCAATATGTTCATTCCAACTGAGCACTATTAATCATTAATTGAACGTTGCACACCAATTATTACCGGTTAATAATATAGATGCAAAAATAAAAGGAGAACTGAATTAACTAGTTTTTGCATCGAATTAACTCTGTTTGCATCGAATTAACTAGTTTTTGCATAAATTAGAGATGCCTGCGGAGGAGGCTAGAATAGATGGTTTGCACTCAATCCCCAGAGATCAAATGACAAAGGGCATGATGGCCATGTTTATGTACAGAACAAAAGAATCTAACGAATAATGGCGGCATGGCGGCTATGACGTCACGTGCAAATGGTCTATTAACTAGTTTCGCATCGAATTAACTGTGTTTGCACTGCTGTTAGTGATTAATATGTCTATACTCAACAAATCAGAATTGAGTATTTTATAAATATTGTTATATTTTAAAGCGAGGAAACTGTTATAGACGGCTACCTTTGTTATTAAACTACTGTCTTTTGGCCGATAATACACGCGGGTTTTTCATTCTTTCAGACACGGTTACTTATTCACAGAATCGCGGCCGCTTTTTGTTTACGTTGGATCATGCTACTAAAGCAAGCAAAAGCTTTTTGTAAGTTTGAATTAAGCAACATATTTGTGTTTCACACATCTATCAATATTAATTAATATTTAACTCCGATTCTGAGCAGTTTCTTTTAGTGATTTCAGGCCTAATATAACGAATATAAGAGGCAAAATTGTTTGTAATTGATACGGAGTATTGAGAATTTTCAAGCGGTCCCGATTAGGTGACTAAACCCCGTAATTGAATATATTAAATAAACGAAAGTACATTGTACCATATGCTTTCCACTCAGCCTCCCTGAAAGAGCAACCCTGCACTGAGGTATGGAGATCTCGACCGTACTTCGCGGACGGTTCTCGAGCCTGACAAGGTGAAAGCTCAATCCAGAACTCATATATTTCCTTGATTGAGCCATCAATCTGTACAATAGGACCAAAATGAAGCTATCCTCTCCATAACTAAAACAAATCCTAAACCCTAAAAGATTTTTGCCTGACAATTATATGGCGCTGTTTGGAAAGAGAGGGGCGAGAGATCTACATCCAGGTACCGTAGGACTAAGCATAAGTATAAGCTAAAGTTCAGTCTGTGGAACGGATATTTTGTGGAGCGGCTCCGTTGGATACTCCTGTTAGAGGGTTCGACTGTTAAGGGAGAAACGATATGTGGTGGAGACTAGGCCAACTTTACCCAAAGTTTTATAGCATCCGAAGCGAGTCGAGATTTGATAGTGTCCGAAATGAAAGACGAAAACTTCTTGCAACTTGCTTGGTTGGGAAAAAATATGGACGGAGGAGAGGGGCAGTCATAACATTTACCCGCAAACTCAACGTTAAAATGCTAAAAGTAATATACGGGATATATACTTTATTCGTTATCCAGTTTAAGTCTTAAGGATTTGGGCCAGACATATCAATAAAGTAATGCCAATCTTCTTGATGGTGGTGTAGTCTACCGGGAATGAAGGAAGAAGGATCCGGGAAATCCGACAAATTCTGGAGAACTATCACATCATAAGAGGGTCTGAATGGGGTTAACTGACTACTGACAAACGGGCTTAAAAATAACTGACAACTGACCCCCACCCCCCCCCCCCCCCCCCCCCACCTCCCCCATTCAGACCCTCTCATAACACGGGAGACGTACAGCACCGAGCGTGGGGGTCACGAGACGCATACATTCTTCTCCTTCCGAAGTATACGGGTCCACTTAGGATATGTAGGCATTGGCAGAAATTATGGACATCAGCGGAAAGGTACTGCGGGCGCCCTTTTAGCCGATTCAAAATGGCGGCTTATAGTGAGTGAGACTGTAGGTTCTTTATAGACCTTCGAACGCAAAGAAAACCGAAATTTTCTGTGATGAAATAAGAATATAGAAGCGGAACCTTACGAGAGTTATATTAGCTTAAACGTAGCCATTATGATTAAAAAGCCATTTTTTTATGATTTGTCATCTCTCCGGCGTCTGTCTGTCCAAGTCCAGCTGCTTGGCGGTAATTATTTAGAGGAGAAAGGCCTGAAACCCAGTTTATATCCCAGCAAATATTGCAGGATTTAGGTTAACAAAACAAGATGGCGGACAGGAAGCAATATGGTGACAAATGGTGACGTTTCTATCCTTTCTCGTCGAGTTTTATTCGAAAATGTAATCCTATATGGCGTCCTGGCGCTAACATTATTTCGACAAAACTTTGGAAGTACTTTGGAGTAGTGTTATTGTACGTTTTATTAGCGATTTGGATGCATTGAACACTGCTTTATTGACATCGAGGCGAACTTATTTGCCTCACCAAAGACTTGGCGTACGACAGTACCTCAAACTGTGCATGGGTTCAGCCAGATTACAGACAACAGCATGGAGATCGAGGAGTATTTGAAGGGCCAAATGGACTTCTCGGGGAAGTACTTTGCCGACGATCTGAGGGATTGTTTGTGACCTCAATACACAGCTTAATCCGTAAGTTATTGGTCTCGATGCGAACTAATATGAAATGAAACTTAGAAGGTCTACAAATTTTAAAAGTTTTATCTTTTTCATACATTTTCTTATACGATACGACAGCCATTTTAGGCACTGATGCGCATGTGCGCCGCCATCTTGTCTTATACTTCTGCCAATGGTGGGGGCATTAAAGATGATACATCGAACCAAACTAAGGGTTCCCAATCCGGGATACCTCATGGTATCTGGAAAGCAATGAAGAGCACGAAAGTCCTAATATAAGAACGATGCCCATGAAAACAAGAACGAAAATAAAACCCAAACAAACAGGAGAAGGGATCCGAATGGAGAAGAAGAATGATGGTCTAGGCACAATCAGAGATCGCACAGCGTAGGCACGGAAGGCCTCAGTGGAGACTATCATCCCCCCCCCCCCAAAAAAAAAAGGGGGGGAGTCGTTAAGCTTAGAGACTAGATTCTAAATGATGTCTAACTAAGCCTGCCAATCTGAGGGAGTCTAAAAGAAAAAGAAAAGGAAAAACGAACTAAAATGAATATAAAAAATCATTAACTAGTAAGAGGAGAACTAGAAGAAAAAAGGTATATACTTTATGGTAGTGTTTCGTTCCATATAGTCTCCCTGCATAATCATTTTCTTTACTGTTTTACAGTATTATGCAGGGAGACTATATGGAACGAAACACTACCATGATGTATATACCAAAAAAATACAGGTAATGCTAAACAAAATAAGCTACTAAGGGGAAAGAAGAGAAAGGTACCAATTAACACCGGCAAAGCGTGATAAACGAAATATGATCCCGCCCCGTTTAAGGGTCAAATCTGCAAAAACAAGACCCGCAGAAAGAGTACCAAATAGCGGCAAACGATAACCCTAAACATAACAGGAATGCTATTATTATTATTATTATTGAGCAAGAATATCGAAAATGTCAGAACAGACCGATGTGCCGACAACTGTTGACAAGAGCAAGTTAATGAGCAAGCAAGGTGCCAGCAATGAACCGACTAGAATGGCAAACAGTTCCCTGTAACAAGCTTCCAAATATATCGAAAGTATGGCCGGTTTTACAAGGTTACGAGTGCCGTAGAAAAGGTCGTAAGGTGATGAACGTATGACAAAAACTTAGGGGAAAAAACAAAGTACAATGACACTAACGTTGGTCGGCTTCCCCGCTGAAACCTAAATTATTGAAATAGAAGTGGTTAAACCGCTTCAGATTGAAGTACCCCAATAAAGAGTTGAACTGCTTCCCCGCCGAAGCCTAAAACATTGAATCAGTTGGATGTTCGGTATTGAATCGCTTCCCCGGGAGTTTAACAGTAAAATAAACAGAATTGAATCGCTTCCCCGGTGAAGCTTTAAACGTACAATAATAAATAGTGTCGAAGCGCTTCCCCGGTGAAGCTTAAATGTACCAGAATAATACTTGAAACATAACTGAACTGTTTTCTTAGTGAAGTCAGTGTTAAACCGACTTCTCCGTTAAAGCCTACTACAATAATAGTGTTGGACCGCTTACCCAATGAAGCCTACAACCATACTCAGTGTTGGACCGCTTCCCCAATGAAGCCTACAACCATACTCAGTGTTGGACCGCCTCCCCGTTGAAGCCTACAACCATACTCAGTGTCGGACCGCTTCTCTGTTGAAGTCTACAACCATACTCAGTGCTGGACCGCTTCCCCGTTGAAGCCTACAAACATACTCAGTGTTGGACCGCTTCTCTGTTGAAGCCTACAACCATACTCAGTGTTGGACCGCTGCTCCGTTGAAGCCTATAACCATACTCGGTGTTGGGCCGCTTCTCCGTTGAAGCGTATAACAACAGAAAGAAATCGTGTCAGACCGCTTCAAAATAGAAGCCTCCACATGTGGTTGTGCAGCTACCGCTTGAACTTCGTTACCTGGTATTTCTAGAGGTGGAGAAACTAGAGGTTCTTGATCGAGTGCTTAAATAGCCGCGGGAATGACTTCTTCATTTTCGATTCTACCTGAATCAGTTTTCCTTCATCTTCCATGTTGGGTGGGAGGGGTTGAACAACACGAGAGCTCCCAGAAGCGAACTTATCCGAAATGTTGTCAGAAGTGACTGTTATGGTCAGAAGTGACTGTTAAGCCGTTGCGCAAGGTATTAAAGTCTTATGAGCCAAATACCCGGATGGACGCGGTCAGCGATCGGAACAAGATAAACCGGAATATTGTGCACGGGCTGCTCTCCCAAGAGAGCCCGAGTGGAATGCATAGTGGAGAACAACCGTGACGGAGATACATTGTAGATGAGCGTTCCTTTCCTTCCTTTTTTTGTTTTGTTTCTTACCGCACCCAACTCCACCCCATAACGATATCTAGATTGGTCTTTCATTTCACCCTTTTAATGAGTCTGACTGTAAGTATCATCAATGACGTCATCCGCGTATCAGGACTTGTATGTCTGTTTTAAAATGTAGTTACCGGCGCCTCTGTCGTATCTTGCAAAGTCTGAATTATATTGCCATCTTTTATTGAAGAAATCATGAGTTAAATATTCGCGATTTGTTGCTTTTCCGCGATTGACGTCACTATTATTGAATTCCAACCACTTATTAAAAGGGTCTATACCGAGGCCGTGGGTTCGATTCCCACTCAGGACATATATATATATATATGATATAGATTGTGGATTGTAGATAGATTAAAGACAAGACATCATTTTAGCTGTTACTCCGAGTTTCATCAGACAGACTTTAATGAAGAATAAACCTTACTTTAACCTACATCATATACAAGCGGCGCTATTGTTCTAGTTATCTATTGTTGTATAAATCGGTCTATAGTTCTGCGGGCCTATTGTTGTTATTCAGTGCTATTTATCTAGTTATCTATTGAAAAAAAATATTGTTCTACGTGCTTATTGTTGTTATGTTATTCGGCTTTTGGTGTTCATTAAGTAATACTTGTTCTCGATGAAGACTTCACATGCCGGATGATGCTTCTAAAAATAAATACGACATTTAAAAGCTGTTTAGTACTGGGAAAATTTCGTTTAGTTACTACATCCAAAACCCTTAGATGTACATTAACATTGCCTATACGTAGCCATTGTCGCATCGGTCTCTGTGTGGGACAGTAACGGGGAATCGTTCCCACGATGCACCCGATGTGCTGGACACCTCATAATTTTTGCGATTCGCTGTATATTATATATATATACGATAGTACGCGCGCTCTGATTGGCTAAAAAGGCATGTTTTATCAGAGTATATAACATGGTTTGCCGAAGACTGGTTCACTTCATATTTACATAACAGAAGACAATTTGTTTCCTTATCTGATATAAATTCTGACATGCTTTCCATTACATTTGGTATCCCACGGCTCTGTCCTTGGTCCTCAGCCTCTCTTATTCTTGCTGTACATAAATGATTTTCATTATTCTTTCACTTTCACTTTTATTTCAATACAAATAATCTAACCCACCCACATTTAGCAAATACTATTCGAGGTGGGGAAGGGAGTGGAGGGGGGGTTAGCAAATATACAAGAGACGATCTTATTAACAATTTTCAAACAAATGAAGAACGGAAACATAACTTAAATTACAAAAAGGATTTATAAGCAGAACTGACTGCTAAAATTAGTACTATTTTATAAAAGCCAACAATATTAATCTAATATAATTTACAAGGCTCAGGTAATTTCCTAGTCGAAAATAAGGCATGAAGTTGAATTCAAGGAGAAGAGCCAAAGATGGAAAAAGTTATGGATTCTTCTGACACGTTTGATATTCACCTTGGTGATATTCACCAAATATACTTTTTGCACAGGTTCATTTACATACATCCTAGCACCTAGCTGAGTTACTCTAACTCACGAATTGAAATTGCTTAATATAACCAAGGCCAAAGTAAATCTACCTTCATCCACCACAATAGGACCCTCCTCTTGATCATTACCTAAATATCGAGATAACGCATCGACTATCAAAATATCAAAAAATATTTAAACAGAAAGTGAAGAAATTAACGCATGCGCAAAAGTGTCTGTTTTGTGGTCGTGACTGTTGTTGGGGTAACTGTTGGTCGAAATGGATGTGCGTTTTCTTCTATTTTTCCGACAATGACCAGTTTTTGGGCTTGGCTGAATACTTCAGTCTACAATGAGCTAGCTTGACTCGACAGGAACCCATTTCGCAGTAAACTGAAGAGCAAATAGAAATCAAGCTAAAATTAGACCGAGATTCGACAACTTTCACTTTAAAGGCGCTGTGTCACTGTACTGCGCATGTCACAGTCTCCAGACATTGAATTGACAGTTGTATTGTGTAACATACAATGAGAATCAATCAAAATAAATTGCCGGAAACGCCACACTGTTCGGGTGATAACCGGGATTCACAGCTTGTAGATGGCGAGACTTACAAGTTTTTTTTGTTCCTACATCCAAGGTAAACAGCATTGAGTAAAGAATGGTATTTATATTTCATTACTTGCTTGTATTTTGTGCTGTTTCCAGTCGTAAACAGTCCGAATTTGACCCAAGTGAAACGAGCTGCTCGCGTCCATAGATATATATCAGATATATTTCTTCGTTATGCATTTTCGACATTAAATATTTCTCCAAATGGCACCATTGTTTTATTTATACACTTTAATAACACAGTTCTTGTGGAAAAGAAATAGAGGCCTCACTATATCCCAAATGATTAAACCCTATGATTCCGCGTCGTATCCGTTTTGAGTATGCCCGCAACCATGAACAGATCCAAATCTGCGTTTGTGTAATTCCAATATATTAATTCTTCTGGCAAAATCATCCAAGAATCATTCATAACATAACAATTACTATTTTACAGCTTTCTTGATTTTAACTCACGCATTTTGCGTTCCGAACAGATTCCTTTTACACTTCGCTCACTCCGTACTATTAAACTCCGTACCGCTCGAGTTCTCGTTCAGAGTTCAAAACCTCGTGTCCTTATGTAAAGTGAAATTAAAACTAAGTGAAATTAAAAACCGTAACGTAAGAACGTAACGTGCTCCCTACGTGCTGCAAAGTTCACTCTTCACTATATTTGACACTCCCCCCTTGATCAATAGTCTAGACTGCTTGGTCAAGAATCCTCCTAATGACGTCTGCATTCGCTGCTGCTTTACGACGTGGCGGTCTGTCCACCCTAACCGCCGTCTGCTGTTCCGCCCGTAAGGCCTGTCTCTTTCGCAACTGTTGCGCTGGATCCGCTGCACTAACTTCCAAATGGAACAACTTCGATTCTGAAGGAGTCTCCGTAGTGTACCGTGTGTTCCCCTCTTAGTCACCACCCGTAGTACCGCACCTCTGACTTCCGCATCTCGACTTTGCAGTAGCTCTGTCACTTCGCCGACTCTCCATTTATACCTCGGCAAGTCCTCGTCTTGTACTATCACGATCTCGCCTACTGCTAACTTCCTGCTCCGTTCCCCCTTACCTCGCACTTATGATGCTCCCGTAGATCACTGAGGTATACTCTTTCGTCGATCTCTGCCAGAAATTCTTGAGTAACTACTGGAGATAGCAAGCTCCCCTCTGCAATGTCGCACCGCCCTCTTCGTCGCTTGACTCACTGGGATCCGTTAACTTTGATATTCTCCGTACGAGTATCTGATGAGACGGTGTTAATGGCTCTTCGCCTACTTCCAAATAAACGTACGTGATTGGACGTGAATTCTGCACCCCTTGAACCTCGGTGACCACTGTAAGTAGCTCTTCGTAGGTGAGCCTGGCGTTTCCAAGTAGCTTGGGCAGTCTTCTCTTCACTAACTGCACCCATCCTCTCGTAAAACCTTCCCCACCATGGTGCGCGTTCAAGTATAAACGTCCACTCTATGCCTTTGTTAGCAACAAAGTGAGCGACGGCTTCATCCCTGAACAGTTTCCCGATGTCCTTGTTGGCTTTCTTGAATGTCTTTGCGTTGTCCGAAGTGATTGAAGACGACGTGCCTCTCCTTGCGATGAATCTCCGTAGACAGCTGATAAACGCTCCGGCCGATAATTCTGGGTTCACCTCCAAATGCAGTGCTCTTAACGACGCACATGTGAAAAGACCAGTATACACCTTGACCATACCTCTCTGCGGACTGTCTGACTTGACGAACAAGGGTCCCGCAAAGTCAATACCGAAATGTGTGAATGCTATGGTTTCCTTGAGTCTGTTTTCAGAGAGGTCCGCATGCCTTGGTGCTTGAACGCAACGCCGTGCAGCCGCTTACAAGTTACACATTCATGGAGAACTTTCTTGAAAAATTGCCTGCCCTTTGGGATCCAGTATCGTGTTCTAAGCTCCGTAAGTGTGTCTTTGATGCCTCCGTGGAATGTGTGCTGTGGCATGCCCGCACAATTAACTTAGTTACATATTATTCCCTTGGAAGCAAGATAGGGTATTTGGTATCGTCGTTCAGCCGAGCGTTGCCAAACCTTCCCCTGAATCGTAGGATTTGGTCATCATCTCTGTACAGCCCGAGCTGTCTCTTCAGGTTCTCGTAGTTGCCTTTGGCTTCCAGGCCCTCTCTGCGTCCCTTATCTCCGTAGATGACAAACTGCATTTCTTGAGCTCCGTTTGTTTACCTTGCATATTAGCTCTGACATTGTAAATAAATCTCAGCACCATCGCTGTCATTCACAATAACTTGGAACTACCGCTGTAGCGTTGGCAATCAATTATACTGGACAGTCCCCCGGCCTCGACTTGCTCTGTGTTCCCGGGTGTGCTACTTATCAGAGTTGACGTTCGAATTTCTTGAACACATTCTCCCGGTAATTATAACTCGAATGTGCTGTGCGCGGTATCCACCTTGGGGTAGTTTGCCTCCGGTTCCCGGCCTCAGCCAATTAGGCCCCTGCCACCACATCCTGTTATCCACTACTTCCGATGCCAATCATCCTCTTGATCCGATGTCCGCTGGATTGTCTGTACCAGGACAATGCCCCCAGTTCTCCCGGTCTGTTAGATCCAAAACCTCGTCGATACGGTTTTGTACAAACTGCTTGTACTCTTTTCCCGATTGGATCCCGTGAAGTACAACAGGACGTCAGTCCAATATTGAACTTTCTCGATCTCCAACACAGACGATAATGCCTCCTTGAACCCCTCAACAAGCCGTGCTAAGATTAATGCTGCAATAAGTTGCAGTCTTGGAATAGACATGGGTGTTAGTGGCGACACGCGACTCTTCGAAGCCACGAAACTCGTCGTAATTCCGTCGTTCGTCTCGACGCGCAAATACACAACGGCACTGTACACTTTTTTGGAAGCGTCTCCGAACCCGTGTAGAACCGCAGAACTGACTCGTTTACTCTCTGTGAAGTAGTACCGGTCCACATAAATCCTTTGAGTGTTCCTAAGATCCCTAAGCCACTTCTCGAGTAGCCTCGCATTCGCTTCTGACAAAATACTGTCCCAATTACTCAGTTCTCCGCTGTTTGAAGCCCACTTCCTCTGGTTAAAGTTTCCCACCGTAGAACATGACTTCACTTCTTTGTACAACTTGTACGTGTTCTCGACGTTATCTCCTTCGAACGTCCAGTCATCGACATACAATCCCGATAGAACTCGCTTAGCAAAGTCTGGATCTCTCGTGTAATAACTTGTCACATGATGATTCAAATGTTGCATTCAAGAAAAACGAGTTCATACCGAAGAAATGATAAACTTCCAGCTTAGGATCCGCTTTGTTTATGTCATCGATCCAAAGGAATCTCATTAAATCTCATTAAATTAATGAGCTTTCTCAATGTCCGCTACAAGGCCTGTCTTGAAGCTCCGAAACCTCAATAATATCGCGAAAATCTCTGAAATCAGGGACGGTCCCGTGTACATACAGTCATTAAGCGATGGCAAGCTCGCGTTTGCCTGCAACAACCCGCAATTTTGTCGTGAAGGCATCCCACCAAATTACCGCCTGGTGAGGTAAATAATGAGTTTCTCCAGGTACATTGCAATTATCCGGTTCTTGTAGTTTCTCCACTATTCCTTTGTTGACTTATTCCCGAATTGTGGTGTCGTATTCCTTTAGAATTTCCGGTTCCTTTTCAATCTTGCTAAACTTTTGACCCGCTACTGGCGTTGTTTACATTCCCATGCGATTTCTTGTCGCTAGTGCCCTGAGAACCACAAATCGACGTATGGTGTCGCCCCTCGCATTTAAAGCACAGCCTCGCTCCGCATGCCTGTGCGAAGTGGTTTCTCCTAAGACATATGTAGCAACGCCCTTCCCGTCGCAGAATCTCCTTTCGCGCTCCAATTATTCGTGGTCACGTTGCATTTCACTGTAGCGTGTTCCTGTTTGCAATAGGTACAAACCACTCGTTGAAATTCTCCAGCCGCCAGCAAAGCTGTACCGGTAGCTGAATTATTTCCCCCACTATAAATGCTAGATGGTTGTTGCTTTCGCTCCGGCGACCGCAACGCCTGTATCCCTCTACACCGCTCCCTGTTTTCAATTTCTCCCCTTAGTAAATCCATAACCTTCTCCAGTCGTCTTCCTTCACTTCCCGTCCCAGAAGGCGACGAATATCCTCCGGTAGTTTAGACATCAAGACCGGTACTAACAGACTTCCATAGCTTTCTATTGGGACATCTAGTGCCTCCAATCCACGAACATGCGCTTCCATCTTGTGAAACGTTTTCCTCAAAGCTTTCAAATCCATAGTCGTCACTCCAGGAAGACTAAGCAATCCGTCCATGTGGCTACTTATGATTAACTTGCTTGTTTCCGGAGCGCTGGGTCAGTATATTCACATCCGCATTATAATTTGCCTTCGTAAGCGGTAGCGCTTGAATAGATGCCGCCGCGCTTCCCTCTAACAAGGACTTCAAGTAGTTAAATTTTTCAACACTTGGTAATGCCGTGTTGTCGTGAACAGCGTTCTTATAACTGTCCCAAAACGAATACCATTCTTTCGAATCCCCTGAAAACCTCTTTAAAAATAACTTCGGAAGCCTTGACGATGTACTAGTATGTGGCTGGACCACAGGAGTCGAGCTCACGCCGCTGTTGTGATGCTGTACTGGCGAAGTCTGCTTAGTCAAAACACCGTCAATTTGGACCAAAACTCTGAATTCGCCCGCTGACTGGATTTCTTCAGTTATGTCATTCTCCTTTTCCAATAAATCCAAGACTTCCTCATCCAGTTTTCCTAGAACGCCCAGTCGTTCGTTTAAACTAATCTTGTGTTTTTAGTTTGTCCAAAATGATCTGGTTCGGTTCTTCTTTGACCGCCGCGCTGGCCTCGTTGACAATTTTCCTTGTGTAAGCTTTGTGCATTGTTCTAATGTTCCGTTTCTTCTTCAACTCAGCCATGATAAATGTAGAACCTCCGCAAATAATTTATGACAATTACAACTCTAATCCGGCTCGAATGACCATGTGAAAAATATATAGCCGCCTCACTATATCCCAAATGATTAAACCCTATGATTCCGCGTCGTATCCCGTTTTGAGTATGCCCGCAACCATGAATAGATACAACTCAGCGTTTGTGTAATTCCAATATTAATTCTTCTGGCAAATCATCCAAGAATCATTCATAACATAACAATTACTATTTTACAGCTTTAATGATTCTAACTCACGCATTTTGCGTTCCGAACGGATTCCTTTTACACTTCGCTCACTCCGTACTGACTCCGTACGGCTCGAGTTCTCGACCTCGTATCCTTATGTAAAGTAAAATTAAAACTAAGTGAAATTAAAAACCGTAACGTAAGAACTAAGTGACATCACAATGGAGCACGTGCTTCCTACGTGCTGCAAAGTTCACTTTTCGCTATATTTGTCAGTTCTCTACTGTAAAAAAAATTGAACATTCTATGGAAGATTTCTTGTCTTGAAGTTTGGAAACGTAACACATGCATTTGACGCTAGAAAGTTCAGCACTCGCGGACGTACGCAAGGTTAATTACTGGTGGCTGTTTACTAGTTTGCGCTATCGGCTGTTATGGACTGGAAACTTACTTTCACAGCTTAATATGTATGTCGATTGGTCAGAAGGATATCTTGTTTAATATACTATGGTCCTTTCGGCATCAGGAAATTTTTAAACGGGAGTTTTCGTACAGTATTTCCCCAGTATTTCAAGCTATGCTGTAGCGCTAGTTCAGTAGTCACAAATGTCCGTGAAACTAATAGCTCTATGGGTTCTCATGTTTTCAATAATTATTTCTGGAGCTTCATATGTATGTCGATTGGTCACAAGGATTTCCTCTTTCAGTTTGGCTGTATAGGAAAGCAGTTCCCACACCGTACGCTTCTGTGGCTTCTCTTGCGAGGCCTGCATCTTCAATGATCTCAAACTCCAGCTGAATGTTCGACAGCGCGTACGTACCAATTTGTGTGGCGTCTGAGTCTATGATGACGTCTATGGTGGGCGCCAACGTCAGTTCGAGGGATAGGGTGTCTTGTAAAGCATTGGGGTATAAGATCCCATGCTTCGATAGGATGTCGGACTCTAGGGGGATGCGGTACTTACCCCAGTACACTACTAGGAAGGCGTTGTCTGCAGCGCTAGAAGTATCCTTTTCCCCCGCACCTGACCGGAGCTTATTAACGTTGGTGCTTTGGATACCCTGCTTCATCCTGGCCTCTCGCTTCTGCGTGGGTAGGAATATGTCGGCGTAGGTTTGGAGAAGGTCGGACCGGGCGGTGCCCTCTAGGACTTCTGTACCCATTTATATGATCCTACGCGAGACTAGGGAGCGCCCGACATTAGCAACCACACGATTGTTAGCGTGACCACATGACAGCCACAAAGTAACCAGGAGCGCAAGGCTATTCGGGACCAGTACGGTATTCTCACCAAGTGCGGGAACCTCGATGTAAAGGGTCTCGCCCGGGTTGGCGCTTGAGGGGTTAAAGGTTTTCCTGTGGGTTACGTGTTTGGCCTTTAACCCAAGGGGCTCGCGGGGGGAGTGAGTCGGACGCAGCTTCGAGAGACATAAGCCATATTGGAGTCAATACTCATTGGGGGATAATCTTCAACATGGAGGATGTCGACCCCACCGAAGAAACTCCACTCATTCCACACGATGATGGTGACCCACACCCAGATTCTGGTACTGGTAACCCATTCCCAACGGGCTCAAGCATATCAGGCCTGACTCGCCTGTTAATTTGACATATTTTTATTTAAAGGGAGGCTTCCATCCAATGTTTGTGAAAATCGGTAGGTTGTTTGTTATCGGTATTTGCAACAATATGAACTACTTGTATCTGTCAAAGTGGTGTCACGTGACTTGAAAACGACCGTTAACGGTTGAAACCTTAGGACAAAAACGGGGTACGTAAAGTGAACTTAAATGAATCTTTTTTCTTCATTCTTCTATGACTCATAATAAGAGCTTGAACGATGCGCCTTTTAATCATGACCAGATCATAACGAAAGTACTTGATTAAAGGAAACAGGTCACGTGACATAGTAAATAGTAAAATATCTTATAATATAAGTGACCGATACCACCTTAAAAGGCGCAAATGCAATGCAATTGTCATTTTAAGCAGTGTGATAGCAAAACAAATCCAAATTTTCCTGTGTAAACTTTCCCCATTTCAAAGAACTTGTTTTATGACGTCATCAACTGGGGAATGTCACGTGACACTAAAGGAGACTTCCATCTGATTAAGAAAGTCAAATATTAGGCATTTTCATATTTTGGACAACTTACATATAAATATATCGACAGAGAATTGAAGATCTTTAAAATCTCTGCTGGGGGTCTGTTAAGGCCGAAAATCCAGGCCTTAAGTTACTTGAGGGTGGAAAAGATGCGGGTGAGAGTACCGAGGACATAGAGATGCGTTCTCACAAGCATAGCAGTGGCGAGGCCAGCACCTCTCACAGTCACGCTAGCTGAAACCTCGTTCATCGAAGGCAACGCGCTTACGCTTAAGGAAGAACGGACAGACAAGGCGTGGGAAATCGAAACGATATGCTCTAGGTTCCCTGAAGCCAAGCACAATAAGTTCATAGCTACTGTCGACGTGCACGACAGGGTAATTGTGAGGCTCAATAGGGGGAATGGTAAATATCAGTTACTCTTTGACCTTAATGGGAACCTCAACGGTAAGCTGCCAAAGACCAAAACAGACAACCTAGGCCACCTGCTGCAATTGCAAAGGTAGTTGAACGGAACAACGCCATGATCGCCAGCCTTCAGGAAGACAATGTTGTAGACAAGGCAGTCGTCGAAAACCCCGATGCTTCCACAGCTGAGCGAGAGGCCACACAGAAGTGCATTGAACAGCGTCAGGAGGAGACCCGGGAACGTGAGCAGGAGAACGAAGCCGTTGAAGAGCGCATGTCGCTCAAGGATCGGATGAAGGTTTGCGAAAGCGACGTATCCCCCCCCCCCAAAAAAAAAACCTCTATAGCCGTCCGAGCCTTAGGGACAATGCGGAGCAGCCTTCGCCTCACAGTTCGCGATGAGAAAGGCGCCTTCATTGACTTCCGCAATCAACCTCTACGCTATATATATATTCATAAATATGTAGATATATACATGGGATGAATACAGATATACATTTGCAGATGTGTTTTGCAGATGTTTACAGAAATTAGAAAAATGTTAGCTTGGTCATACATAATTTCTGTATTCCCTAATACACATTAATTGTAAATGTATTTATGATTTGGAGACCAATGGTAATGGTGTAAAACAATAGATTGTGTAGGGGAATGCAGAATTAACCAGACAGCTTTTTTAAATTGCTGCTGTATAGGGTATTTATACATAATGACTATACTGACTTACCATATAAGTTTAATAATTAATTAATTGGATCTATATTTCATGTATATATTAATTATTGCAATGTTTATATTATTATGGCAGTGGTAAATTTCCTAAACCTGCCTTAACTCACCATACACTAAATCTTGTTAGGAGATTTCCCTTAAACACCCTTAGCACACCTTAACTTGCCACATACAAATTGAAGTATTTTTTCCCTATTACTTAACTCGCCACATACAAATTTAAGTATTTCTCCTTAAATCGCCTTAACTCGCACAACCTCGCCTTAACTTGCCACATACTAATGTAAGTATTTTTCCTTAAATCGCCTTAACTCGCACAACCTCGCCTTAACTTGCCACATACAAATTTAAGTATTTTTTGAGGGTACCTATCCTTCGAGTCAGGATTCCGAGTCAGGATCCGAGTCAGGATCCGAGTCAGGATCCGAGTCAGGATTTCGAGTCAGGATCCGAGTCAGGATCCGAGTCAGGATTCGAGTCAGGATCCGAGTCAGGATTTCGAGTCAGGATTTCGAGTCAGGATTCGAGTCAGGATTTCGAGTCAGGATCCGAGTCAGGATTTTAGGGTAAAAATATAATTAATCAAAAACAAAATTTAGCCAGACAAATTAAAGTTCAATCGATTCTTTCCAGTACTGATGATGAAACACTCATACAAATCCTTATTCAGTTGACCGGGGATAGGGAAAGTTCGAGTTGAAAAGTGCGTGTTGCGAGTTGAAATGTTACAGGCAAAAATGGTGGGGAAAAGACATGATCTGTCGGCGTGCAGAGTGGAAATTTCGAAGATCGGCTGAGCCAAGTCCAAGAGAATTTGACTTTCTTTCCGATGAACGATAAAAAGCAAACGCTTTTTTGACCACCTTTCGGAATCATTATTCTCCAGATACAGAAACGAGATGAACAGACCGAAATAAACAGAACAGAGATTAAAAGAGCCGAGAAGTTCAGAACTGCATGAGCGAACTGGAGAACAGAGACTGAACTGAACCCGGACTAGAGTCAATTGTAGAGTATGGACATGATTAGATATGAACCAAGAAAACTGAGCTGAGTGCATGAATAGAATAAATAGAACTGGAAACCGAACCCAATGTTGAAACTGTTGACGCCCATACACAAAGAAATTGAGAAAATTGAACTGACCGAAACCGAACAGAACATATATTGGCTTACGGATATGAATCGAATATACAGAACTGAATAAACTACTTTTCGGATTGCAAAAACGATTTATCGAACTGCAAATGACATGAACGAACTAGTAGGGTAAAGAAGAAAAGTATTAAACCGAAAAAAAATGACAGAACAAGAAAAACGAGCGAAACTGAATTCTGAGAGGAAATTAATTATAAAATTGGCCGGACCCTTGTGGAAACATCAACAAAGGGTGACTTTTTTCGATTCTCGCTGGAAAATCGATGGAAACAACGGTTGTCACGGAAATGATGATTGTTATAGGTTTTAGATTATTTAGAAGTCACATTTCTGTTACAGAACTGTTGATGTTTCATGGGTTTAGCGCTATGGATTCGGGAACGCACTGAAATACGGCTACGATACAGCTACGTAGAGCGGCTATATCGAATGTATATTGGAACAAGCCGCCCACTGGGCTTTCACTCGGGCCACTATATTAATGCAGCCAGACACTCTTTGAGGTGAGCACACACCAGGAGACATTTTGCATGTCCCCTAGTGTATGTCTCACCCTTATGGAGGAAGGGGTACTCCCATAAAGGAATTGTTTTCAGTGTCCAAGGGAGGCACCATTAGAAATGTGGAGGGGGGAGGTAGGACTTCCTCAAGATGCACATTTTTTTCGTCGCTGGAAGAATGATTGAAGAAAGGGAATAGTTAAACTAAGTAATAAATTGAACTGAATTGTGATTGCAATCGAAATATTGTAAATTAGAATTAGAAAGGACTTACCTCTGAATAACTGTGAGGGTAAAGAGAACAAAATAAACGTCCAGCGAGGTACATGTATACGCTGGTTCATTTTTCTAGGGATCCAGGCGCACTGAGATTTATGGGTCCGCGGACCCAGACTGACTTGGAGTTTCTGTATACGGAACATTTGATTTTTTCCATCTCAAAAAGCATTTACCATTGCAGGAACTCTAATTTTCTTACTTTTTCTTGCAACTCGCATTTTTCAACTCGCATCACTCCCATTCTCCAGTTGACCGACAACCGGTAAGCAAAGCACACACTGGCGGAAGCTGAATTTATACTTACCTTCTCGCATTCATTTGCAACCAAAACCCTAGCCCTGAAAACACATGGTATACACGAGCAATTCGCTAGCATGGTTCCTTCACAAACTAATCTTCAATGTGAGCCCGCCATAAATCTGGCCTTTGGAAGTTATGTCTAGTGATTAGGCATGCGCATTAGATATTCGATTCTATCACCACCCCCAGCGGATATAATTGTTCGCGGAGCGTTCGTGGCAACGTCTGGATTGTGTTCGTCGCATGTGCGCGATCGAAAGGAGGAGAAAGTTTACTTTCACTGGCGAAGTTTGTATCACACTTTCAACCTACTTTAGCCACATTTATCGGATCTTCATAGCCTTAACTGAGTTGGTTATTTGCAACGAAAAGTTGTCACGAAGGTTAACGTCGAAATTAACATGAACTAACACGGGAGATTTTGACTTTTGAATAACAACTGAACTACAAGAAGAACCACTCTCAGAATTTCGTATTCTCTCACCATTCTTCAGAGGAATCAGATGAAGTTGGGACTCCTTTCTGATCTGATGGAGAAGATAACCTTTTTCTGGATTAAAACTTCTGTGATGAAAGGTACTTCATTTTCAGGCGTTTTCAATACAACGGAGTATCCAAGTACGAAGTGCTGGCTAGAAAGTGTTTCGATTTCGTAGGCAATACGATGGTAGCTTGAGGAAGGGTTGTGAGACAAAACTGAAAGCTATTCTGTTTTGGTAACGTTCTTTAGAGACTGCTTCACAATGGAATTTAATTCGACTGAATTTTGTTATTAACAACTTTAGCATTGTTCTATAAATGTCACTATATTGTGGCTTTGTGGAAGGAAAACTGTAAGGAGAACCATTTTAACATATGTAAAAAATTTTTTTACTTTACACACTGGGCAGCATTGTTGTAGTCGGATTATCGTTGCTGATGGCTAACACCATAATATTTCATCATTTCTGAACAGGTATGAGGCTCTCTTCAGATCATGTTAGTTTCTTTTAAATTCTGTAATATGCAAATTATCATTTGCTTGTGTTTATGAGTTTTACACGCGCGATTTATGCCACAGACATTGTATAAAATATTACTTAATTTTGGTAGCTGCGCTGATTGTGATATTTAGTGTTTATAGTTTGATTATTTATTTTGTCTGTCTCATTCATTAATTTTGTTGAAAGCTAAACAACAAATTCTTACTATTTGGCGTGTCAGTTTACAAAAAAAATAACGCCAGCCAAA
The DNA here is from genome assembly GCA_030867875.1 of Actinernus sp. WN-2022. Lineage (NCBI taxonomy): Eukaryota > Metazoa > Cnidaria > Anthozoa > Actiniaria > Actinernidae > Actinernus > Actinernus sp. WN-2022. Next base: position 22,993,950 of record JAOWCC010001679.1, read on the forward strand.
TTTGTTATGATTTCATTTCGTTTACCATGCGAGCAGAGGTTTCTCATCTCTTTGCCTTTCCTGTCCTTTCTTTTGGCGGACAGGATCCTTTCTTTCGGCGGACAGCAAAGGCAAAGAGATGAGAAACCTCTGCTCGCAGGGTAGATTTCGCTGCATGAACACAATTGGTACACCTTGGGCAATAAAACAAATTGCAATGATGAAAATAAGCTACATGTACATGATATATGTTGATATGAAAATATATTAAAATGAAAAGATTCAAATCAAAATTCAGCTAATTCTATTGTTTTCTTTTGTGTATATTTGACTATTAGATGTTAACAAGCAATAATTGTTTCACAGGTTTATGAAAATCACTTTAACATTTAGTACAGTCTTTGTATTCTTTAAGCAATAAACATTTTTTTAAAGGAAGCATTGGCTTGTTTACACTTGTGCCAGGGATATCCACTTAAAACATTTCCTCTGTTTTCTTCAGATTTGGCACTGGGATTGCTGTGAAGCTACTGCTACTGAGCAGTTTATAGTGACTTCTGAGCTTCATTTTCTTGAATGGTGGCATATATACACCAACTGCATTCAATTATTTAGACCTAGGCCATTAGAGCTTAAGTTTAACAATCCTTGAAACAACTATAGTGGCTAATCAAAGTCTCTTGCCATTAGAGTTTCAAGCTTTTGTTCAGGTACATTCTTATTTTGATATTTTTGAATAATTAGAGGAGCATGAGGTATACCTTAAGGCACATCTGATAGCTTGAAGAGATTAAAATGGCCAAGTGAGACCAAGTAGCCAGGCTATAATAGTCTCCACTAAAACAGCATTTGCTGACAACAAAAATATTCAGTTGATTCAGATTGTGTTGTTGGTCTCAAGATCTGTTTGCAATACTTGTACAAAAGTCTTTGAATTTTATTGTTTGAATCTAGATGCATTTAAGGTAGTTTTTAGTTTTATTTCTACAGGTCTTGAGGGCTTTCTTGTACTAATTTTGCTGAAATTAAAAGTTGCTGGCAAGGGAGTGAGGCATGGAAGTTTAATTATAGGACAAGAAGTCCTTCAAAAGTTCCCACTAGTTTATAGCTCTATTTAGAGACTGATGTTTCTTTGTATTATTAAACTGTAGGAGAAGTTTTGTTGAATGCCTTGGTCACCACAAATTAGTAAACTCAAATGTTGATAGCTGTTATTTGGGATATATCAGTGGAAGCACCCTTATCATTTAAACTGAAGTTCTTTCAAAGTCAGTCAAATTTTATAGCTACATCTGTCTTTGAAATAACTTCTTTGATATCAGTCATTCTCAAAAATTTAGTTACAATTAATTTTCATGGAACCTTTTGAATGAAATATTTTTGAGACTTTCCGTAAAATCATTTCTCTTTTCCAAAAACACAACTACTCCAAACATTTCATTGCTTTTGTGTAACAGTTTGTGGTATGTTTCTCCAAGAGTATCTTTAGACAAAATATGAAGAGTCAGGGAAAGAATATTTACCATTTCTTTCCCAACACAATCAAGATATATAATGCTGTGCATGTTTTATAACAACCACTGTACCAGATCTACAAATACATCAAGAAGACTAAAAATCACCACTTTTTCTGGAGGTATAAATGACGACCACTTCAACTGCTGCCGACATACTGGTACCAAGATGATCCATCTCCTCAACCTCCGTTCCGTAGACTTCTCCTTGCACCAAAACTCGGTTACCTTAGCCCTACAATTTGCGTTTTACTGACCGAGATAATCGACAAAATGACTGAAGTCTAAGATTATTTCCGAGCGATCGAAACAACGAAACATCGCCAAGGCGCTCCTTTTTCAAGTAAAGCTGCTCGACAGGAAACGTTGTTAAATATATGAAACTAGAGCTACTTAATGTTTGACAGATCACACATTTACCTTTATTTCGTAAAGAAAAACTCGATATATAACTATACAAACCGGCCGGATATACGCGGCTTTGACCACGCAAATATTCGCGCGAAAAAATAAAATAATAGCGCACGCATAAATTACTTCACAAAATGAGCCCGCGTTACATGCTTGAAATTTTGATTAGATTGGCGCGCGAATTGCTCGTGGGTAACTCGAGCCACCAGCCAACAGCTATAAATATCAATAGCGCTAGCAAAGCTTTTTGCAACAGTTGAATAAATCTTTTCAAGCATAACAAAGGTATATCGGTTAATAAGAGTTTTATTATATGGCTATTTTGAAATCTAAAATAAAAGGTAAAGGCAGGGAATTTGTTTTAAATTTGCATTGCTACATGTACAGCGCGCGTGTAACACTCAAATGGCTTCTCCAGTACTTTTACTGAATACAAGAAACTACGCTTGGGATTTTCAAAACGATCGATAGTATCGTTGTATCTAACAAGAGGAAAGCCTAAGCAAAAAGAGTTTTCAAAAGTGAACAGTGTTCATTTAAAATGAGATAAATCAAACATCTTTCATCACTACAGCGGCGCGGCAATATGTTAATTCAAACCTGTCGCTATTTGTGTCCAGACTGGGAATCCACCAGATCTTCATCAACTTTGATAAACAAAATTCAAGAATAATTTCATAACTGGAATTCGCAGCAATTGTATGTGAGTATTTTATTTATTTTTTGTATGTGAGTTTTTTTTTTCATGGCTCGCATGTTCTATTTGCATGGCTCGCATCGTTGGCTCGCATGGCTCACTGGCTCGCATGTTGTCCACACTCGATTTAGAGGTAATTATAAATTTCTTGGAATTCCTGACTCGAAATCCTGACTCGGAATCCTGACTCGAAATCCTGACTCGAATCCTGACTCATAATCCTGACTCGAAATCCTGACTCGAATCCTGACTCGAATCCTGACTCGAATCCTGACTCGAATCCTGACTCGGAATCCTGACTCGAATCCTGACTCGGAATCCTGACTCGGATCCTGACTCGAAATCCTGACTCGGTTCCTGACTAGAGACTTAGTTTATCTCGTATTTTTTCCTTATTACTTAACTCGCCACATACAAATTTAAGTATTTTTTCCTTAAATCGCCTTAACTCGCTCAACCTCGCCTTAACTTTCCACATACAAATTTAAGTATTTTTTCTCAACTCGCCTTAACTCGCACAACTCGCCTTAACTCGCACAACTTCGCCTTAACTCGCCACATACAAATTTAAGTATTTTTTCTTAAATCGCCTTAACTCGCACAACCTCGCCTTAACTTGCCACATACAAATTTAACTATTTTTTCTTAACTCGCCTTAACTCATTCAACCTCTCCTTAACTCGCCGCGAGTTTAGATCCCAGAGTAGGCCTTAATTAAATCCAAGTATAAATAAAGTCTATGAATGTATGTAATTTCCGTTAAGTCGAATTTCTGAAATATTCACTGTCTGCAAACCTAAGATACCAGGTAAAAGATTAACTGATCAAAATATGAGGGATGTAGCTGTGCTGGGAAGCGTGCAGACATATTTTCAGTTTTTCATACATTTGTCTGTAACAACGAGTCAAAGTCCGCTGGAAAATTTACAGGAATTTTATCGCATTCCCATACTAACACTGTATTTCGCGCCATGTTGCACCCCTTTCAAAATGTCGGAATTAACCGCAGACTGGTCTATTGAATTCACCCCAGTTTACCCTATCCGAGTAATCGTAACTTCCTCAGGCCCGTTTCAAACGTCCAATTATATTTTGTTTCAATTGCGTTCGGCGCATGAAAAGTTAGACGTTTGAAAAGGGCCCCCTTATCACCTATCGATAACGCGGCAGTCTACCGTTCAGATTCACCATTTAGCTCGCTCAGATTTGCCTCCCGCCTCCCCTCAGCACCTCTTAATTGCACTCCCCAAATTGTCACCCAATATCTCATATCTCTGAAGATGCAAGTTTACAATTTTTGTGGACTCTGAACCCATTTTGCAGTAAAAACTGTGAGACATTTAGCGCTATTTTTAATGGCATGTTGCTGAAATATCTTTTGAGAATGCCCTTTTTGCCTGTCACAGTCGGTTAAGGATACATTAGTGCATTTTAGTTTGGACTGTGGAAGGTATAAATGTGGTTGTGTAGATTAATGAAGATTTAAAGTTATTGTCCATCAGCAGGAGCCATCAGTCATCTGATATTTTTGTAAAAGTCATGCATTTGGATTTTTTTATTCATTTACAATACACCGTAAGGAAAAAGATGACGGCTTGTACATTTACCCACAATCCTTTGGTCGTGACAAACTTAAAATACGCTATAAAATCACGGTAGAGGTTTTAAATCTTCTAAACGAGCCAGTACGAGTGTTGTTACCATGGCAATTAACAGAACACAAATTCTACTTGTTATTCGGACTGTGTTAGGATCGCAAGGGATTGTGGTGAAATGTACAGCGGCCATCTTTCTCCATATTGTGGATTATTCGCCTCGTATTTTTAAGTTTGCCACTAACTGCAGTTATTCTGTTCAGCAGTTGATGACGTCATCAGATGGAGACAAGGTGAACCAAATGACGATGAACTACAAGAATTGGCTGCCGACTTGCCAGAATGGAACCGTTTCGGTGCCAAACTAGGTGTATCAAAAGAAAAAAGATGGGACATTGATTTGAATAATGCACGTCACGTAAATCCTCAACAAAAAGGATACGCAATGCTCGCCCTCTGGTTTAGGTCAGGGCTCAATCAAACATACCAAAAGCTTGGTGAAGCACTAGTAGAACTAGGGGAAAAGAGACTGGCTGCAAAACATTGTGGCAGCAAAGATTGACAGGAATGCTTGTTCTTTTGTTTAATCGAGCAAGTCGAGAACCTACAGTGTTTTGACCGTAGTGACGTACATGTGAATGAAAAATGAATTCATCGTATTCTCCTCGGAAAAGTTGGAATTATTAAAGTGCTCTTAACCCCGTTTGCAATTTTTATACATATGAATCTTTGAAAGGTTTTGAGTACTTCTGCGAAGAATTGTTTAGCTTACAAAGAATACTCTATAGAAAGGCGCCATGGAAAATAATGCATTAATGAGGTGACGTAAAATCAAGAATCGACCCAGGCTTTTTCTTACGCGGTCATGGGTCAGGAAAGGTCAAATTTTCATCATTTCAGACAAGCATAGAACATAGAGTATTTTCTGTAAGCCATAAATTTCTTCGCAGAAGTACTAAAAACCTTTCAAAGATTCATATGTATAAAAATTGCAAAAGGGTTTAGTTGCACATTAAGAAAAGGCATACGTTTTTCTGGGGTGGGACTGGGTCGAGTTTTGCAAAAGTCTTCAAGAATCGCTCAACCAAATTATATGTATCATGACCAAGGAAAGATATTTCTTCGAACGTGTATAAATAATCATTAATGTAACGTAACGATCATCTATTTTGTCCAACGTGCTCAGCAGAGATGAGCAGTAGCAAAACTAAGAATTACGTGTCGCGTATTTGATGTTATTAGAAAATCGGGTCGGGTGGAACTTCTCGAAACAAGCGACAGTATTGCTGGCTTTCACTTGACGTCATAGCCGCCATGTTGGTGCTCATAAACAATAGATTCCTCGTTAGCTTCTTTTGTTGGGGCACCAACATGGCCGCCATGCCCTTTGTCATTCGAATCTCTGGGGATTGAGTGGAAACCAGCAATTGGCCTACCCAACAATAGAAAACACCCTAACCTGTAGAAAGTGCAGTACAAAAACAATAGAAGTATAGTATTATGGGTGCAATCAGAATACCGGTCTCGAGATGTTCCTTGCTACTCAAAAAATCAGATTGCACCTCAGCACTGTGAACACAGAGAGGTCCCTGGTCACAACGTTAATATAACTTTCATAATGGCCGCCTCCTAATTTGTATAATTTGGAAAATTAATATGTACTAACTGTCTTGTAACAATTTATTTTATTTTTATTACCAAGGGAGAAAGAACACATGCAAATACAAGCATTTAGAAAGAAAATTAGTTTTATAACAGGCTAAAGGTAATATTGCTACCCAGAATAACTGAAGATGGAAAATATTACTGGAAAGGTGTAACGCGGACGATCTCGTACACCTGCGTGTTTGGCCGTACGACGAGTCGATCTGATCTAAAACTCCATATAAGTCGGAGAACGAGTGAACTCGATCAACACAAGTAGAACACGAGTTAACACAGGAAGCCCAAAAATACTAGGACCCAAATACTAGGATCTAATCTGAAACTCCACGTGTCAGAACATGAGTGCATTAGCGCTTCATGATTTAATTAACACAATATTTTAATAAGTTTTGTTTTATCGTCTTAGTTGTTTCGGGTTATCAGTGCGGTACCCTCACTATGAATTTTCGAGCTACCTGTGTTATCCTTAGGCCATCCTGGCTCGGTTGTGTCGGGTTACCTGTGTTTTAAGTAAGGGCCCTCTGTATTTTCGGGCTACCTGTGTTATCCGGAGGGTACCCTGGCTTAGTTGTTTTGCTAGCAACACACCGGATATTGATTGCTGAAGAGATGGTGTGCCACTACATGGTTTGCTGAACCTTAGTTTATTTATCAACGGCCGCATAAATAGAAGGCTAGCTTTTAGTAGAACTAAACCACTCTCGATTGTCTATTAGTTTCATAAAAGAAGTACACATAATATCTGGCTACCGGATTAAAAACAATCGAATCCATAAATTTTCACTTTACTGATTCGAATTCGGTTTACGAGTGCAACTTTTCACAATTTAGTAGCTTGTTTTCATTGCTCCAGCATTGTTTAGCAGAATTTGAAAATCTCTACTTTCCTTGCGAATGAAATATTTTGAGTGTACATGTACATGTTGATATTCAAACTGTGAACAATGTATACTCATCGCTGGCATAACAAACAGCTACCAAAGGTTTTTGATACTTTTTCCAATTCACCAGTAATGTACATATTGATTATAATACAAGATACGCCTCAAACCTAAATTTTGACAAACCGTGCGTGAGAACAACTACATGTCTGCAGATGATTTCTTCTCAAGCAACTGATCTTTGGGAAAAGCTTCCAAACTAATATAAAGAACTCAGTACGTTCTCCTTTTCAAAAATGATTAAACCTGACTTGTTGGCGGAAAAAAATTAAACCAGCTACCCTCCAATGTGGAGGCTAGCTCGATAACCTAACGGTTTATCTGACTAGCCTCCAGGCTCTAAACTTCAGTTAACCTTTCTTGAACGTAAAAAATAACTAACTCAGTAAAGTAACCTTGTTCTATTACAGTCTTGGTGTTAGTATTGTATTGTATATTGTATTGTACATGTGGTACTCGCACTCGAATCGCACTCGAATCGCACTCGAATCGCACTCGAATCGCACTCGAATCTCACTCCCCGGGTCACACTCGCAGCAAAGAAACAATTGAACTCGGCGGATCGGCTCCCGCGGTCGTCGTTGCGGTCGTAATTTTGGTAGCTTTCTGAACCTACTGGAGGGGAAAGAAGCTACTAAAAATGCAAATCTAAAGTTCCTGAGATATCTCTTCAAGGCTGCCCTTATGTTTTTTTTTTAACCATCGCATCCGTAACTTTTAAATCATCCGTTTATATAATTGCTGTCGCAACGAACGAGCCTGAAGCGAGCGAGCAACTCCGTTGTCAAATTGTACAGCCATTAAAGTGTAAAGGTCAGATTGAGAGGCACGGATGATATAATGATTCGGTTTAACATTTTCGACGTCGGTAATATCAAAACAGTGTCTGAACCTGTTTGGCTCGCTCGATTTGTTTTTGTGTAGGGGGAGGGGGAGGGGGAGGGGGGATTTGCTGTACTACCAGCCCATACGCCAGTCCCTTATACCCCTCTCCCTTCCCCCTCTAGGGGTATAGAATGGTTTATTATTTAGTTGTCGTGTTTATTATTTAGTTATCGTGTTTATTATTTCGTTGTCGTGTTTATTATTTAGTTGTGTTTATTATTTAGTTGTCATGTTTATTATTTAGTTGTCGTGTTTATTATTTAGTTGTGTTTATTATTTAGTTGTGTTTATTATTTAGTTGTCGTGTTTATTATTTAGTTGTAGTGTTTATTATTTAGTTGTCGTGTTTATTATTTTGTTGTCGTGTTCATTATTTAGTTGTGTTTATTATTTAGTTGTGTTTATTATTTAGTTGTCATGTTTATTATTTAGCTGTTGTGTTTATTATTTAGTTGTCGTGTTTATTATTTAGTTGGCATGTTTATTATTTAGTTGTGTCGGCAAAATTCAAACAAATTAAACAGTCTCGGATTTTTAAACAAGCTAGTGGTCTCAGCGAGTCTCGGATTTGACCATTCCATACCCCTCCCTCTCCCTTCTCCTGTGAATCAAATTATGCAAAATTGTTGGCAATTGTAGCTAACGGAGAGAAAGAAAACAAGAAGAAACGGAAATGGCTGTATTAAGGGTGTAGTTCACGTGTATAGCTTATCAAATACATATTCAATGTTACGGATTTTAAAAAAACCTTGGAAACAAGATCTTATATAATACTGTATATCTTCACACTATTTTTGCCGGCAGTTTTCCTTGAATGGAATAAAAAATTGTACTAATCAGTTCGTTACTTTTTTTTGAACAATATTTTTTGATGATAAAGCATTGTAATGACACCTTTCGTATCACTCATGAACTTGCTTTTTGTGGCAAGATGTGTTGAAGTAAGTAATTGGGTTACTTAAAGTGCCCCTACGATCAAATTTTGACATATCAATGTTTTTGCATATTCATAAAGTAGAGTTCATATATTATTACCAGTTCAAATTGTTTTTCGATACAACGACAGGAAGTCTTATTTTTTTAGCTCCGAATATTGAATCTACACGTCCGCCATTACTGGAAGCCGTGCCCTTTGTTCAGCTTTAAACAAAGGTTTATTCACTGGAAATGATGTCATACACTTAACGCTCGCCTGCAGAACACAACGCCTGGAGGCATATTTCTACTAAAAACGTCTTCACGTACATAAGAAGAAAGTTATATTTATCTTTGCGAGGTAGGCTACTTTTTTATGCACGCTATTTCGCGCCACGAGGTTGTCGTGTTAAGTGTATGACATCACTTCCGGTGAATAAACCTTTGTTTAAAGCTGAACAAAGGGCACGGCTTCCAGCAATGGCGGACAGGATTTTACTGGTAAACTCTCCTAAAATTTGTGGTTTAAGATGCCCATTTGGGAATATTTTTTACTATTTCGGATATTTCTAATACTGATTAACCTATAGACACTGAAAAAGTGGCAAATCGAAATGGTAAATTTTCGTCGTAGTGGCACTTTAAAGTAATTGGCTCACACAAGCAGTAATTGGCTCACGCTGTTGTGGTCACCCTTGTATCACCCGGATATGTAATAATCAACAGGAAATGTAATACTAACCGGATATGTAATAAAAATCAACAGGATATGTAATAAAAATCAACAGGATTTGTAATAAAAAGTTAACAGGAAATGTAATACATTTTTAACCGGAAATGTAATAAAATAGTTAACAGGAAATGTAATAACAATCAACAGGAAATGTAATAACACTACTTGGTCGAGGTAGCGTTATCAATCACTCTAGCAGTGAACAAACAACACCTACCAATTATCTGAATGACGTCATCAGCCATTTGAATCATTTAGTCCGTGATCACAATAAATGTATTTATCATGGGTTATGTAACCCTGCCATCGGGGTGTACATGTTGTTTTAGTAACAATACATCATTAGTGGTACATTGCTATATAGTCGGATATGCGTAATGTACGAGTCCTACGTCCGCCGCTTCGCCTTCAGTTCTAAAATAAATGCCCAATGAGCATAAGGTTATATATTTTCATAAATTCGTATATGGTTCTAGTTCGAAACGAAGTTATGGTTTCAGTTACTAGATGATTTTTGTAGCAGTTTTATGCTTTTAAATATACTAGATAATACTGTTATTATTGCAAGGCAGCGTTTACTGAGTTTATTTGAATTTGTCAAGTGTTACTTATTTTCACGATACAATAAGTCAACGCTGTATTACTGTTATTTACATAGACTGAAGTAACCAGTTTATTGGTTTAAACAGGAATATATGTTGTGTATTTACTCGATTTTCATATTTCACTAAACACTGTTTATTGTCAACTACTAAAAAGTGCATGTTCTTGAGCTCAAGTTGCCCTAGATTATCACCATGTGTATTGAGTGTAATTTATGATAGTTAATAAAGACGGCGCACGCGGTTCGTATGGACACACCCCTATAAGTGGTTGCTTATTACATGATTAATGTTTTATGTTCGGTGGAGCGGGGAGCGAATTAGAACAAGCTTCTCAACCTGCACAACGTCACAGATCACGTGATCAGCGCTGCGAACGTCACGTGAGTTATTCTCTGTCTTAAGTCTCCAGTTTTGAAGTCTTTATTTCGGTTTTTCTCTTCCTCCTAACGCTAATTATAGTGGCAGAACATGACAGCGGGAAAAAGCAAATCCGCCCCCTGGAAGACGAAACATGACACGATCTACAGCCTATGTCAAGGGACGTTTGAAGTCGGCCTACATAATATTTTGGTGAAGCCAGGAGTCTTTTGCGTTAAGAAAAAAACCCGGTAAAAACGTTATGTGCTATAAGGATAAGCCTATGTGACGTGTGTTCTATGACGTCATACAATTTGCTTATTTTGTTCCAAGGGCAGATATTTGTGCTCACGTGACGTTCGCAGCGTTGATCACGTGATCTTTGGCGAGCAGGTTGAGAAGCTGATTGTGACCACTAAATGACTCACATGACTGATGACGTCATTCATTGGTAGGTGTTGTTTGTTCACTGCTAGAGTGATTGATGATACGCTACCTCGACCAAGTAGCGTTATAACATTTCCTGTTGATTGTTATTACATTTCCTCTTAACTATTTTATTACATCAGTTCCGGTTAAAAATGTATTACATTTCCTGTTAACTTTTTATTACAAATCCTGTTGATTTTTATTACATATCCTGTTGTTATTACAGATCCTGTTGATTTTTATTACATATCCGGTTAGTATTACATTTCCTGTTGATTATTACATATCCGGGTGATACAACCCTGCCAAACGGTCCGGTGAATTTCTATACGGCCTGTCGGTCTGGCTTAATGGACCGCTGCAAGATTATTGCTTTGTTGTTTCAACCCGAAAAGATTCGGAAAAAAGGAAACAAAAGAAATACATTTTCAACTTAGTAAGAAATTACAGATGAAGTGATGTCAAGATAAATAAAGATTAAATATTGCTTTGTTGTTTCAACCCGAAACGATTCGGAAAAAAGAAAACAAAAGAAATACATTTTCAACTTAGTAAGAAATTACAGATAAAGTGATGTCAAGATAATTGAAAGAAAATTAAAAAAACATGTTAAAAAGCAAATTGTGTTTGTTGACAGATTGTCAAGCATTTACATGTAAGTGGTATTTCCAAATGAAAAATTCATTGGACTCAAAAGTGCCTATAACCCCAACAAATTAATTGTTTTACACGGATTCTGTATATACCGGTAAGTGGCTCACTAAGAATTAAAAGAAATAAAATTGAAAAACTAGTCTTCAACAATTTTAGTGGCATCAAAGATAGGGAAAACATCCGTTTTGGGCTCACTGTTTCCAGTTGGAAGTCAGTGTAAGTCTCGGTGAGGGTTTGGAGTTGTGAAGTTAATGTGGCATCTTCCTCCAGCTCATAATCTGCTTCCAGTTTTGGAGTTTGAACTACATGTAGATGAAGTCATTGTTGGCAATATTTGAGAAGCAAAGTTTACACCAGAATACGAGTCATAGAGTGCAAAGTCTGGAGTAGAAGAAGACGCCTGACTCCACACACGTCACTAGTCTCCAGGCCCCCAAAGGGAATTGAAGCTGATGGCCACCTCTTCTGGTTCTCTACTTTGAAAGGCCGTAACAAAAATTGAGTTAGCCTCCCAATTTTGCTTTAAGTTCTAATTGTTTAAAGTTTCAATCAAATTGGGGGGGGGGGGGGGGGGTTATTGTCATGTTTATTATTTAGGGAAGAGGTCAAAACAATGGTACTCTGGCAGGACCCAATTTTGATTGAAGGGGGGCTGTACCCGGAAACCACCACCTATTTAGGCAGAATCTAGATTTTTGACCACAAATATCTTCTTGAATAAAATACTTATTGAAGAAGTAACTATATTTCTAGTTTCTACAGACAGAGAAGAACGTGTGTCTGCATTAAAATCAGGTATCCCAATTTCACGACGCAAGAAAATCACCCTCGAAAAAAGGGGTAAGGGGTGTACCCGCCACCCACCACCTCCCCTCACAAAATTGGGTCCCATTCGAAATCCATTGTTTTGACCTCTTTCCTTAGTTGTTGTGATTATTATATATAGTGATTATGTCATGTTTATTATTTAGTTGTGTTTATTATTTAGAACTTTGTCATGTTTATTTAGAACTTTGTCGTTTTTATTATTTAGTTATATTTATTATGTAGTCAGTGTCTTGTTTATTATGTAGTTATCTGGTTTATTATGTAGTTGTCATGTTTATTATTTAGTTGTCATGTTTATTATTTAGTTGTCATATATTTATTATTTAGTTGTTGTATTTATTAATTATTTAGTTGTGTTGATAATTTATTTAATTTTATATATATTTTATATGATGGCCCACCCCATAATTTTCATCACCCATCCCCCCCCCCCCCCCATTTACTTTATGACCAGTCCCTGAACTCAAACACTTCAATTTCGCTTGTTACATTTTTGTTTTATTATTTTAATGTATTTACTTTATTAACGCCATTTGCCACAAGAGCAGCAAGTCCATCGAGGGGGCTTATACGTAGTCATTAATTTACAAGTATGACGAAGGGTAAATTACAAATACAAGAAAAAGGGATAATATAATGAAATTAACAGAAATTAAAAAAAGTCTGGTCACATTGCATTTGTGACTAGTTACGAATATTTAGTACAAACGTTCTTGTGATTTTTTAATGATCCAGCCGCACTATAACAAAACCTGTGGTCGCAATACAGTTTGAACAGAAAATAATATCACTGGTGGATAGTTCAGCAGTGTAATCATAAAAACTGTGCCCACAATACAGTTTGAACAGAAAATAATATCACTGGTGGATAGTTCAGCAGTGTAACCATAAAATACTGTGCCCACAATACAGTTTGAACAGAGAATAATATCACTGGTGGATAGTTCAGCAGTGTAACCATAAAATAATGTGCCCGCAATACAGTTTGAACAGAGAATAATATCACTGGTGGATAGTTCAGCAGTGTAACCATAAAATACTGTGCCCACAATACAGTTTGAACAGAGAATAATATCACTGGTGGATAGTTCAGCAGTGTAACCATAAAATAATGTGCCCGCAATACAGTTTGAACAGAGAATAATATCACTAGTGGATAGTTCAGCAGTGTAACCATAAAATACTGTGCCTGCAATACAGTTTGAACAGAGAATAATATCACTGGTGGATAGTTCAGCAGTGTAACCATAAAATACTGTGCCCACAATACAGTTTGAACAGAGAATAATATCACTGGTGGATAGTTCAGCAGTGTAATCATAAAATACTGTGCCCACAATACAGTTTGAACAGAAAATAATATCACTGGTGGATAGTTCAGCAGTGTAATCATAAAATACTGTGCCCACAATACAGTTTGAACAGAGAATAATATCACTGGTGGATAGTTCAGCAGTGTAACCATGTACTGTGCCTGCAATACAGTTTGAATAGAAAATAATATTACTGGTGGATAGTTTAGCACTGTAACCATAAAATGCTGTGCCCACAAAACAGTTTGAACAGAAAATAATATCACTGGTGGATAGTTCAGCAATGTAACCATAAAATACTGCACTTGCGATACTTGTTAATGTACCACTGCTCTAATGGCGGCCAGTTTGCTTGCAACAAACAATGGAAGTGTAAGGTAGGATTTACATGTATAGCAATGTTTTGAAAAATCTCATTCTTATATAATTAAAATTATTACGAAAGATAACGGTTTTCATTATACTTGTGATTCAGTCACAATTTTGCAACTGGATGAAAAATTCTAGTCACAAAACGAAAAATTATAGTTGCATTTGCAGCCATATCGGTTGCAATTTCCAGCCCTGAATAAAGATAATCATAGAAATAATAGAATAATTAATTAATTAATTAATTATGTTTGGTACACTGTATGTACGAATTTAGCAAATAGTTAAAGGCATAAAAACTAGCTAGCCTATAGGGCTTTGTAGATTATGCTTTTTTTCTCTACTAAAATTCTAATGCTTAATGCTCAAATTTCTTACTAAATTTTATAAAAAATCAATAAAAACCAAAAAATATGCTTGTCACAAATTCATTTATTTTGCCGAATTTGATACAAAAGCAAAGCTTGCTTTGACAAATAATGAGCACTTTTGTTCATTGGATGCTTGGGAAACGAGATTTTAATGTTAATTTCATTATAATAAACATAATATAAACATTTTACAGTAGCAAATACTAAGTTTATGCATGAACAATGATAAAAGTAATAAATATAATATAAAATAAAGTAACAACTCATTCTTCATGATTCGTGGTCTGGAATCTTCACACAGCAGACTGGAAATATGTATATTCTAGTTTTCGTTTGTGAATGGGCGAAAATTTATACTATAATGCTAGCATTATGCTCGATGCTTTTGCCTCACTAAAATGCTCAAAAAAATGCTAGCATAATCTACAAAGCCCTATATGTAAATTCACCCAACTAGATTAACTTTTGGTGTGATATTCGCAGAAATGAAGTTCAGGGGGAGTTACAGTAAGTCATTTGTTCTCACATTTTGTTTGGCCAAGCGGGGCCTGGGTAATTACACATCCAATACAAATCATTTTCGAGGACTGGTGTAAGATTGTGGAATGAAATACCAAATGAAGTGATAAATCTATCCAAGAAAGCTTTTAAGAAAACCATCAGGAAAAATTACTTTTTGCATTACAAAATAAAGGCTCATGTCTTGAAACCCAAATATTAGTTAACGAACTCTCCGAAATGCCATTGCCTAAAATATAGAATATATGCATGCTCAAATGAACTATCAGATTATAAATGTAAACTAGCGCAATACCACCGAACTTTATTCCTGTGCATCAGTGTAGTTTAACAAATCCCTTATTACCTACATCTTCACTTTACATTTTCATGTTATCAAATTCTTTATATTATTTCATACTTTACTCAGGTAGCTTTTAATTTCTGTATGTTACCCCTAACCCTCCTCGATTAGATTTGCTATTTGCGGGTTAGTGTATTGTTGTATGACCTATGATTTTGTTGTGGAAATAAATTGTTGTTGTTGTTAATGTGATTGGTTTTAGTTTGGAATTTGATTGGTTGACTTCGACTAAAACATTTTCTCAGCCAATAGGAAAGCTAAGCAAATGCAAAACCAAAGCACTCACTTGTTGTTTTCGACACTAGATCGAAAACAGGTCTATGACGAGAATCTCATGTTTGGATTTGTCTCGCTTAAACAATCTATTGTTATGCAACGCGAGTAGACGATAAAGCTCAAAACGAGTCGTTTCTCAACATCACGTTCATTGTTTCCTTTTGTTCACCTCGTACAAAAAAATTCATAGGCTTTTAATTTTCACAATCAGGGACCATTTTTATTGCACCTGACTTCACCCTCAAGTGTTTTTTGTAGCATATGCATAAATTTATATACTAAAAAAAGATATCTGAAATGGGGCAACAAAAAGACAAGCTGAATCGGTCTAGCTGCACGTGGAAGCGGACATTTAAGTAAGGGTTAAAGTGGATTTCTACTGTCGTACGTAAAACGTGCGCCATGTAAATAATTACACTGTAGCGTTGAATTTTACTTACCGTGACACAGCCCCTTTAATTAAGGGTTAAGGTGGACTTCTACTATCGCGTTATTTTCTATGTACGTAAAACGTGCGCGAAGAAAACGTATGTAAATAATTACACTGTCCCGTTGAATTTTACTTACCGTGACACAACCCCTTTAATTAAGGGTTAAGGTGGATTTCTACTATCGCGTTATTTTCTATGTACGTAAAACGTGCGCGAAGAAAACGTATGTAAATAATTACACTGTCGCGTTGAATTTTACTTACCGTGACACAGCCCCTTTAATTAAGGGTTAAGGTGGATATCTACTGTCGTACGTAAAACGTGCGCCATGTAAATAATTACACTGTCGCGTTGAATTTTACTTACCGTGACAAAGACCCTTTAAGTAAGGGTTAAGTGTGCGTTTACCAATTGTTTTGGGCCGTTGCTAAGTAGAATTTAAAACACCACAAAACGCCAACAATTTGAGTAAAATAATTAATAAATCACTCAGGAACTCCTGGGAGACGGACCTTTTTATTTTGATGACGTGATCGTATGATGTCATTATTACGTCATCAAGGCAGAAAAATTCAATCAACTCATGATTGCTTTGGGATAGTGCTTTCATATTTGCATATCATTGGTCTGGGTTAGGCACAAAAGGTGTAGCATGCGTTTTACGATAAACCGAAAATTGATCGTTTTAGAATTTTTTTCCGTGACTTTTAACAGTAAGATGGTCATAACTTCCGTGTTTTAATTTTTTTCGCTAAACCCATGCTTGGCTCTGTGCAATGCGACTTCAGGACAATTTTTATGTGAAAAATGATTGACTTTTCTTTGTTTCACGAACTCGGTTTCATTTTTGTGAAACCGGAAGTATAATATTGTTACCAGGGCCCACGGGGCGGTCCACGGGGCGCGGGCGCGTTTGGGTGGTTACAAAGCAATTATCTTTACATACGTGGATTCTCGTGTACCGATGGAATCTAAAGGCATTGGACAAGAAAATGAAATCAGTGAAATTGAAACAGAGCTGCATTATCAGACATCTAATTCCAGTGGTTTATTCACGCAAAGAAGTCGATTTGCACCATAATCACTCACATGTCTAACCACCTTCCGGTTGTAATAAGCGCCGGTCTGTCGAGCGGGAGGTTGCAGGTTCAAACCCCGGCCGGACCAACACTCAGGGTCTTAAAATAACTGAGTAGAAGGTGTTGCCTTTACATAATACAGTAAACGGTTAGACCTTCACGTCTTCTCGGATAAGGACGTATAAAAATCGTAGGACTAGTGACGTGTCCCCAATTAGCTGCAAAGCTAAATTATAATACATTGACACTAAAATAAAGTCACTCACTTTTATACTTTACGTCGCGTCGAGGAGAAACAACCCGATTCAACTTACGGTAAGCTTACATCGAAATCTGACTCAGTTTTCTATCCTATAGCAATCAAAAACACTGCTAAATATGTCAATTCTAGAGGAATATCTTGCTATAATGTGCAATATCATTCGCACATGTTCGTAATCCTTATAATATTCTCCATTGATCAATAAAGAAATAATTACAAAATTCGGCAAGTAGGCCTTACGCTTTGTTCGCCCTAAAGGAATGGTCGCAAGTTAATAGGAACTTGCCAGCGTCCGTTTCCGTATTTATGTTTAACTTTCGAATTTTTCACAGACATTTCCGGCCTTAGAAATAGTTGACGAATTGTTCAAGCAAGCAGCCGTGAACGACAATCTACGTTCTACGTTGTATCGGTCTTTGCTTCTTTATAGTTAGAAATAGTGTCCAGGGTATCAGAACGCTCTGGTATCAGAATATATGAAAAGTTTTGGTCATTATTAACCGATTACTTCCAGTCAAGTCCCTAGTATCGTGACGAGCCGCCGTAAAAATGGAGTTGATTTCTCTTTCGTTGACACTGTATTTTTCTTCGCTACTTTCTTGTGAAAGTGGCTAAAAACCAAACTCTTCGAAGACTCCTCTCACGTGTAGCTGCTCACTTGTAAGTACATTCTGACTCCCCTCGTTATCAACAAGCTCTTTCCGAGCACTTTCCAAACTTTCTTTGTCGAAATCCGAACGAAAATTAGTTTGCACTTGACACCCGAATTCCACGTACTGACATCGGAATTTTCCTAGCTCGTCCAGCGACCCTCCGCAGCTAGAATGGTTTTCTCAGTATTCTCGCTCTTTTTCGGCATTATATTAAGTAAACTTGAAGCATGGAAAGTAAAAAAAAACCGAGTTGAAGTGGCAAAAACAACTTCATTGTAACTTTTACGATATGTAAACAAAACTGAAGGAGTGGAGCATTGCAAAGCGCGCGCGTTGCTTTTTCACTAAACCGGAAGTAAGTTTTTCCCGCCATTGCATGAGCGCGCGCGCGCGCCGACCCTTCATAGCCTTAGGGTGCGTTTACCAATTTCGTCGCTAAGCAGCGACGTTGCTATGAAGGGTCGGCGCGCGCGCGCGCTCATGCAATGGCGGGAAAAACTTACTTCCGGTTTAGTGAAAAAGCAACGCGCGCGCTTTGCAATGCTCCACTCCTTCAGTTTTGTTTACATTTCGCAAAAGTTACAATGAAAGTTGTTTTTGCTACTTGAACCCGGCTTTTTTTTACTTTCCATGCTTCAAGTTTACTTAATATAATGCCGAAAAAGAGCGAGAAAACCGAGAAAACCATTCTAGCTGCGGAGGGTCGCTGGAAGTGCGTGGAATTCGGGTGTCAAGTGCAAACTAATTTTCGTTCGGATTTCAACAAAGAAAGTTTGGAAAGTGCTTGGAAAGACCTTGTTGATAACGAGGGGAGTCAGAATGTACTTACAAGTGAGCAGCTAAACGTGAGGAGTCTTCGAAGAGTTTGGTTTTGAGCCACTTTCACAAGAAAGTAGCGAAGAAAAATACAGTGCCAACGAAAGAGAAATCAACTCCATTTTTACGGCGGCTCGTCACGATACTAGGGACTTGACTGGAAGTAATCGGTTAATAATGACCAAAACTTTTCATATATTCTGATACCAGAGTGTTCTGATACCCTGGACACTATTTCTAACTATAAAGAAGCAAAGACCGATGCAACGTAGAACGTAGATTGTCGTTCACGGTTGCTTGCTTGAACAATTCTTCAACTATTTCTAAGGCCGGAAATGTCTGTGAAAAATGCGAAAGTTAAACATAAATACGGAAACGAACGATGGCAAGTTCCTATTAACTTGCGCCCATTCCTTTAGGGCGAACAAAGCCTAAGGCCTACCTGCCGAATTTTGTCATTATTTCTTTATTGATCGATGGAGAATATTATAAGGATTACGAATATGTGCGAATGATATTACACATTATAGCAAGATATTCCTCTAGAATTGACATATTTAGCAGTGTTTTTGATTGCCATAGGATAGAAAACTGAGTCAGATTTTGATGTAAGCTTACCGTAAGTTGAATCGGGTTGTTTCTTCTCGACGCGACGTAAAGTATAAAAGTGAGTGACTTTATTTTAGTGTCAATGTATTATAATTTAGCTTTGCAGCTAATTGGGGACACGTCACTAGTCCTACGATTTTTATACGTCCTTATCCGAGAAGACGTAAAGGTCTAACCGTTTACTGTATTATGTAAAGGCAACACCTTCTACTCAGTTATTTTAAGACCCTGAGTGTTGGTCCGGCCGGGATTTGAACCTGCAACCTCCCCCTCGACAGACCGGCGCTATTACAACCGGAAGGCGGTTAGACATGTGACTGATTATGGTGCAAATCGACTTCTTTGCGTGAATAAACCACTGGAATTAGATGTCTGATAATGCAGCTCTGTTTCAATTTCAGATTTCATTTTCTTGTCCAATGCCTTTAGCTTTGCCCTCGCAAATTCCATCGGTACACGAGAATCCATGTATGTAAAGTAATTGCTTTGTAACCACCCAAACGCGGCCGCGCCCCGTGGACCGCCCGGTGGGCCCTGGTAACAATATTATACTTCCGGTTTCACAAAAAATGAAACTGAGTTCGTGAAACAAAGAAAAGTCAATCCTTTTTCACATAAAAAATGTCCTGAAGTCGCATTGCACAGAGCCAAGCATGGGTTTAGCGAAAAAAAATAAAACACGGAAGTTATGACCATCTTACTGTTAAAAGTCACGGAAAAAAATTCTAAAACGATCAATTTTCGGTATATCGTAAAACGCATGCTACGCCTTTTGTGCCTAACCTAGACCAATGATATATGCAAATATGAAAGCACTATCCCAAAGCAATCATGAGTTGATTGAATTTTTCTGCCTTGATGACGTAATAATGACGTCATACATTGACGTCATCAAAATAAAAAGGTCCGTCTCCCAGGAGTTCCTGAGTGATTTATTAATTATTTTACTCAAATTGTTGGCGTTTTATGGCGTTTTAAATTCTACTTAGCAACGGCCCAAAACAATTGGTAAACGCACCCATAAGGTGGATTTCTACTGTCGCGTTATTTTCTATATAAGTAAAACGTGCCCCAAGAAAGCGTATGTAAATAATTACACTGTCGCGTTGAATTTTACTTACCGTGACACAGCCCCTTTAATTAAGGGTTAAGGTGGATTTCTACTGTCGTGTTATTTTCTATGTACATGTATGTAAAACGTGCGCCATAAAAACGTATGTAAATAATTACACTATCGCATTGAAAGTTCACCTTTTTTAAATGGGAGTTTACTCTAGCTTTTGCTTCCTTTTATACGAACGTTTTACCCTAAGTATAGAAACACGAGATTGTGCTTGTTTTCTGAAACAAATTTCTTTGTAGGGTTGAAAATTAGTTATCACACCCTGTGTCACTAGCCTTACGCCATTATCTAAAAATTCCAGAAGTATGGGTTAAACAATGAATATATTAATATGGGTGGTTTGTTGGACTTATGGTTGTCGAGCATTATATAGAAGATGGCGAGGGCGTATTCAGTTTTTCTTTTATTTAATTTGTGTTCTTAATTAAAGGTTTACAGAAATCATTATTATCATGCACCACGAATCAAGCTGTACGTGTGTGGAAAATGTGATGAACAACCTATAATGGTGTGCACCGGTCATCGTAGTTCCGCTGACAGAGCGTACAAGAGGCCAAGCAGCACATTAACAAAGGCTGTATCCGATGACCTTCAGCCACCAGCTTGCGAGGTACCACTAAAAGAGGCGAAAAGGGATGAAGAGGAGACAGATAAATCGAGGGAATCTCGTCAAAAAAAGCCGGCGAGTTCATCAACACTTGTTTTAGAACATGATGAAAACTCGTAACTAAGTTTCAACTAAAAAAACAAACAACAGAGTCAATAACGTTCGAAAATGTACCGCTTCGATTTCATTTAGTATACAATTTATAATAATTTTAAGTTTATTTGGCTCTGATCTTTAACTTGATTTTCCATGTTTTAGGGTTTGGGTTTGTATTGTCTCAGGGTTAGGCATTGTTTGGATAGCCAGTACTATTCCAGGTTCCGAGGAGGTGAAGGCCGACCCCTTTTTAGACATGCACCACGAAGAAATAAAATAGCAGAACTTATTTCTCTTGAATACAAGTTTGTATAGTCGTATTGATTTAGGGTTCAGTTATCCTTTAAGAAAAAATGGCTTACTTGCCAATCGAAATTACTAAATTCTGTAGGGAATGGCACGGCATCGCGTCCAGAACCTGACGGAACTGTATTTCTCTTCTTTAAAAAAAATGTCACCGAGCCGGTATCCCCCCCGGTATCAGTAGCAGACGAAAGATTCATACACGCAATTTTTGCATGGCATATTTTCAGTCAAACGTGGTATTTTCTCGGTGTAAGAAACCCGAATTTGAAGGGTTCCCTGAAAGTACAAACTAAAGTGACAGAATTTTTAGAACGAAAATACTCACAAGTACGCCACCCTCGACTATATAAAAATGTTTGTCTCCTACTGTGTACACCATTTCCATCTGCATGCATTTCCTCGCCTCCTTTGGCCTCTGAAGCTTCGAAATGTGGCACAAAAGTATGATATCCATCAAATCCTAAACTAGAGACTTGTTCACTAAATGTCAAGGAAAGGTCGCTTGACTGCGCTTCACTTTCCGTATCGAAATCCACATCCGCCATGTTGAGAAGTCTACCACAGTTTAAGCTAATTAAGAACAAAAGTAACCGGGCTTCCTGTGGTGAGAAAAGCTCTCACTATACAGCCTAAAATAGTTTTTTTTGCGCAAAACAATCATTGAAATCATTTAAGGGGCGTGTCCCCGATGTTGTAAAATTTTGAGGAAAAAGTCACAAATCGCGTCACCAGCACTTTAATCATAACAAGAAACCCGCGACAAATTGGGATAAATCAAGCTTGTCATAAGCCTGGAATACAGCCGCCGCCTCGGCTCGTTCCAGGGTCTGAGGATTGGCGTTCTGCTTGTCTGGAAGGGGTGTTCCCGCGGATTGGCGAAGGCGCAGCACTTCTAGCTCCAGGGCCAGTTTCTCTTTTTGCGGTTCGGTCAGGCGAATCTCCTGCTGAATTGGTTTCGTTTGGCGAGGTGTGGCTCTGACGATCTCCCTGTGCTGGCGTTCATGTACTTATGGGTCGGCGTTGAAGGTCGTAAACCAAGTCGGGATCCTGCTTCGAAGTCTTCGGATTGCATGTGGAGCGACGAGATAACTTCCCGGACGGATCTGCTTTAGCCATGAGTTTTTGAGCTGAACCTGAGTACTGAACCTGATCCCCCTCCTGCGACTTAATATTATAGTTCTCCGATGACGTCATGCATTTACACAGTTACCAATCTTTATTTAGGTGATGATTTAAACGTACGCCAAGCGGACCTATGTTTTAGTTAGGCATTGGCTTTTTAGATTTCTCCATCGTAGTTTTTCAAATAAATCACTGGCGTTCGTATTATACAATAACTGTTTTAACTTACGAGCAGCTCTAGTTTGGAGCTTTTCAGTTGTAGTGTTAAAGAAATAGACCAAATGTAACCGTCTCACACAACACTAATGGCAGAGCGGAACTGGTCCCTAAAGAAGGCTAGGCTACTAAGTAACGCATGCTTGCCTGGTTACCGGGCTGTCTGGGAAACTGCAGAAGATGTAAATGTATTTCATGCAAAATCGAGAACCAGTCATAGCAACGCCAACTCGCCAATGAAGTAGTAGTAGTTTGTTTCATGTGATGTAGCCACGATTTGGTATTTTGAGAGAATACATCGAGTCAAATGCATTTAGATGGCCTAAGAAGACGTTAACGCTGTTTTTTTTTTACTTTTTGTCTTCTTTTCTAATTTTTCTTTTTGAAAAATCAGGGTCGGTCGGGCGATGGGAAACGAAAAAAAAAAACGGGGATGGCCGAGTTGAGACGTGGAAAGAAACGTTAAAGTGCCACTACGACGAAATTCGATTCTTTTTTCCAAAACGACACAGTGTCCAAAATATCCAATACCAAAGCACCAAACTAAACTATGAATTTTGCAGAGTTTACCGTCGAAATCACGTCCGCCATTACTGAAATGTGTTCCAAATTTTCGACCAGCGGTTTGCTTTCGTGACGTCAACTTCTCAACGCGTCGCTCTTGTAAACACACATTTCCATTCAAAACTTCTTGCTTTCCTTTCCTTTTTGGAAAAAAATAGTATAAACACGTATTTTATATATAAGTTCGTGCCGGAAATGTTTGTGTGAAACGTAGCCCCGCGTGTTGTTGTGTTGAGAAGATGACGTCACGTCCGCTGGAAATTAGCTCTGTCAAGTAATGGTGGACATAAAAACGCAAGATTCGGACCCCCAAAAATATCAAGAAACGGTGTGGATAGGAAAAATAGAGCAACTTTACTTTACAAATACGCAAAAATATCACTAACTCAAAATTTGGCGTAGTGGCATTTTAAAGTGTCTGAATCCAAAAGTTGATCTCGTTTGAAAGTCCTTTCGAAATGAGGAAAGTTGGCGTTTTCCGTTTCGCAATATCTCGTTCCAGAGATATTCAGATTTTAAAAATATACAAATGAGATTACCTATGACGTCATTACCTTGACAGAGCCTGGACACAAATCACAAAATGAAGAATATCTCTACAAATAGTGGGTAAAAACAATTGAAACTTTGTATATGCATAGAGCAGCAGGCGCAAACCGACCGATGACGTTGCATGTTTTGGCTCGATTGCTTGAGTAAAATCCAAAACATTTTGCATAATAGCCCAGCTTGTTTAAGAATGTATCATGGTCGACACTGCTGCACTCTTTTTTTCTATTCATCACACGACTTGAAGCGTTCAATTTTTCCTTTGAAAACTCTTCAGTGTGTAAAACAAATAGATGTCATTGTTTCGTGCGTCTGACAGATGACGTCACAACGTTACG
This sequence comes from Actinernus sp. WN-2022, assembly GCA_030867875.1. Classification (NCBI taxonomy): domain Eukaryota; kingdom Metazoa; phylum Cnidaria; class Anthozoa; order Actiniaria; family Actinernidae; genus Actinernus; species Actinernus sp. WN-2022. Next base: position 23,018,120 of record JAOWCC010001679.1, read on the forward strand.
AGAGCAAAGAAGTACATCACGAGAGCAGCAGGGAATTCTGTCTACGCATGCGCTAGAAATTATCCGCGCGGGTTTCCTCTGTGGTTGTGCAGGGAAATAAAACAAATATATATGGCGGCGTGCTTCGTACGATTTTGTTTCCTTTTTTCCCTACCTGCATTTTACTCGATTTGTTCAACACGAATTTTTCCTGAGAGTACTTGTAGAGTTTGTTGTCGGAGATGTGACAAATAGGTGTTGAATATATTCGAAATCGAGGTTCAATTTAAATTTATATCCGAGCTGCTTCGGTACCGAGGAGAGCCCTGCTAAATTTGTATCATATATTGCATACCGGCTTTTTGTTATATTAATTTTGTCCTCATGTCCCTTTTAATAACAGCTTGTAAGTGCTGAACAGAAGAAAATTGAAAGACCACTAAAAAGGAGTCATAGGTTTACCGTTTAGTCATGCACAGCCAGAAAGAGTAAACCTCAAAAAGAGAAAGCAGAATAAACACTTTTTGGCTACATTTAAGAGGAACAAATGGAGAGGTTGTTCCTAATTCTACCAATCAAAACCCTGTTTGAAAACTAAAAAAATGGAGTTGTATAGCTTAAGTAATAGTCCAGGCATTTTATGGAAAAAAATCGGTCAACCTGTGACTAATTGCAAAAGAAGGTATTTCAACGGTTTTTTACACAGAAACATGTCCTCTACTACATATCAAAAGTCCCAGAAAGTCCCAGTAGGGGAAGTTGCTTAAAAAACGGCTTTTATTAAAACCCCAAAATAGCGCAACATGGAAACGAGGCTGGATGAAGATTATAATCCAAAAACGCATATAAAGGGTCGGATCTATCAAACAGGATGCAAAACTTTACCATTCCTTAAATGACATTATGTGTATTGTCAAAAGCATTATTTTCATGGATATTTTGCATTTTTGTGAGATAATCCCATATATATAAAAGTAGAAAAAAATGGTGGCCCTGATTAAGTTGGAAGGCGGCCGGCTAAGCTTTTCTGAAGTTTTATTTACTCAGAACACCTGCTATATTTTTGTTATCCGTTCTAATAGTGTTTGGAATTTTACAGGGTATGATAACCTGATCTTGATATCTAAAAAATATATTTCACTTCCCAGACCAGCTGGTCGTCCCGGCTGGTCCTACACTTGTATCCCGAAGTGTTTATTTTTATTTCACAAAGATATGCTAGCTTTATTATTTTTTGGTGACTGATATGATTTAAATGCTTTATGTTAGGGTTAGAAAATCAAAACAATTGTAAACAGCTTGGCGGACTCATTCAACATTTTCTTGGCTCTCTACCAAAGCCGCTCACCACCTCAATTTTTATACCTCAAATTTAAGGGTTCTACAATGTTTGGGAGCAAAGTTACAGGTCGTCAAAGTCGCTATTTTTTTACAGACGTTTGTATGGCGGACGCGCAACATTGCCCGTTGGTCATACAAATGTCTGTAAAAAATTCCGAATTCGCGGTATTATATCTTCGCTCCTGGGGATTCGTATAGTTTTGATTTGTTTTTACAGCAGTTTACCGTAAACGGCTTTTTTTAGAATTCAAAGAAATCGACTACTTGAAAAACCATGATATGGGCGAATTACTCGCATCAGTCAGACAGAAACACACTGGCACCTTTGTTGTTCACGACTCTGATGTGTTCATTTCATTTCGTCGCGTTTCACTGTCGGATGGTTGTACAAGCAACAAAATTGACTTGAGAGGCCTTGGAGTTTTATGCCTTGGTAAGTCCAAGTACTTCCAAGTTATGTACAGTAAATGCTCACAGTAGATTCGTACATCTTCTTTATTTAGCTTTATACATTGTAGTTAGGCAGTATAAATCCTGGGTGAAGATTTGCGGGATTGAACTAGTTGACCCGCTTTGATTACACTGCCAAGCCAAGATAGAACACTTCAAGACTTGAAACATTTGGGAAAGAACCACAATTATCATTTATGAAACACAGAAACTTTTCGACTCTATACTAAAACTGAAAGTCTGTGAATTTTCGTGCGTTGTTTGAGAAGTTGACAGAAAAGAAGGTCCTCAAGAACATTCGAGAATGCGTCAACAACAGGCAGTATCTCCTCATAGCAAGAAGCCGCACTGCCGTGCTATTGCTGCAGTACATGGAAATGGTGATATACTGCGCTCCTTCAACAGAGCCGAGCGTACAGCCAACTGGGAGTTCCACCTTGAAGCGCTGTCGAGAATGCTGCCATATCTCGTTGCGTCAGGCTACAACCTGTACGTAAAGTGCACTCGGTTATACCTGCAGTCAATAACTGATCTTCAGAGAGATCATCAGAATGTCTACCGCGACTTCATTTGTTGCCTTCACGTGGCGAGGACAAGTGATAGCTTCTGGGCGGGCTTGTCGACATATTTCATGATTGAGCAGGTGCTGATGAGGAGCCTGAAGATCAGTGGGGTTTGACCTAAGGAATGGGCTTGACGGAGCAACAACGACTCATCTGGCTGTCATCCGTGCCCGCCATGCAAGAACTGACAGGCGAGGAATTTAACTCAGGTGAGCAAAACAAGGACATCACAAAAGCAAGGCAGGCGCGCGATATGAAGGATACGCTCACCACCTGACAGTGCTGTGAATGTGGATGCGGATGTGGCTTGAACCATTGGGAAGAAGCTATTATCGTTGCTGAATGGAAAGTCTGCTGCTGAGTACACATTCAAGCGCAGTACATAGGCTCTCACCCTTGCTTCGAAGTCCTCTGTCAAGATTGACAATGACAACGTTCAAGTAAACGAACTGATGTTGAAGAGACTTATCATCGCTTGCAAAACAACTCATACCTTGAAGCGTTATTCCGCTACGAGCTGTGCAGCTACCCAACTGCTCTGTTTGATTCCCTGTTGACGCTCAGGCAGCCAAAAAACCAGCCCTTGCAGATGCCTTATGGACAAACTGAGCTGTCGCCTGCGGCCAAGACACAATGAGGAGATGTTCAGTATGTTTTAGATGGCGGAGCTCTTCTCCGCCGAATCCCGTTTCCGTGAGGATCTGCAACATACAAATATGTGTGCGAATTGTATTGCACTTACCTGTCTAGCAAATATGGGAGACCGATCATTGTATTTGACGGGTATGAAGAGATGTCTACTAAGGAATATGATGCAGCAGAGGCGCGCATCAGGAAAAGTTGGGGGAACCGTGCCTTTTCAGAAAGAATGAAAGTCACGCTTAAGAAGGATGACTTCCTCTCTAATCCAATGAATAAGGAACGCTTTATAAACATGCTGAGCCAGGCACTGTACGATCCATCACGCCAAGAGCGACGCCGATCTTCTTACAGTGAGAACAGCTGTGGAGTTTGCTCGAGGAAAGACCACGGTTCTTGTTGGAGATGATACCGATTTCCTAGGGCTCTTGTGCTATTATACCCGCGAAGCTGGCTGCGATCTCTACTTCAAGCCGGAGCCAAAGGCAAACACGAAGGGCGCGCGCATCTAGAACATGAAGAAAGTGAAAAAACAGGTGGGTGAGGATTTCTACACGCCATAACCGGATGGCACACCACCTCCCGCCTGTACGGAATAGGTAAGGCGACGGCCCTGAAGAAATTCCTCAATACCCCGTACTTCAAAGACCAAGCCAGGGTGTTCATCTCTCATTCCGCTGTGGGTGATGTTATTACTGCTGGTGAGAATGCACTGAATCCCTGTTCAATGGAAAGCCAGCAGAAAGGCTCGATACTCTTAGATATCAACGATACTATGAGAATTTGCAGGTAAGAGTCCAGAATCTGCCTCCAACCTCAGTAGCGGCCCGGTATCACAGCCTATGAGTGTACCTTCAAGTCAAGCAATGGGAAGGGTACAGACATGTCGTTAGAGGGCTGGGGATAGAAAGTTAGTGGTACTACCAAGTAACGACCGATTTACCTCCTGCACCAGACTCCCTTCTTCATTTGATTACGTGCAACTGTTTATCGGACTGTAGCAGTTTGCGATGCACCTGCCGCAAGAACAGCCTTGAGTGCTCCCCTGCGTACGGTAAATGCAAAGGCTTCGCATGTACAAATTCTGCGAACCAGCCCATTGACTATAACAGTGACGAGTCTGATGAGTAATGTATATATATATTGTAGCATGGAAGAGGGTCTGAATGGGGTTAACTGACTACTGACAAACGGCCTTAAAAGTAACTGACAAATGACGATTTTTTTACTGACAACTGACAACCGAAAAATAACTGACAACTGACAAATTTGATTTTTGTTGGTCAAACATTGTAAATTTTCTCTAGTAATAATTAACTAGGGCTAACTAACAAATGGGCAAAATTTTAATTGACAACTGACATGTAAACCCCCCCCCCCATTCAGACCCTCATGGAAAACCCTCACAAGCGAAAGTAAGGACATGAGATATTAACTGTCAGATATGTTTTTGTACGCACGGGAAGCCTGTATTGAGTTTTTCTCTAAAGCCTTGAGCGATAATGTCATTAGTTCTTAGCTTCTTGGTGTAGAACTTTCGTGTCACAAGCAAAAGTAAGAACGTGGAGTTTTAATTGAAGGATTTATTGCTTTTGTGTTTTGTCTTATCTTTTTTTACTAAATGAAAGCTCTGTAGGCGTGTATGAAGAGCATTTTCTTAGTTTTGAGCAAAATGATTCGACTTCTGGCACAAAATAGCGCAATGAAAGCAACTTCCGGTTTAGAGCCTCGTTTTCATGTTGCAGCAGAGAGCGAGTTAGCAGTGGACCCGATTTAGAGGTGTTCCCGTGCTTGCATCGTTTGGGACTTTAAGTATGTTAATTTAGAGGCTAATTCTAACTGGTTGGTGATGAAAAAGCTTCTTTTGCTATTAGTCTCAGGTCCAACCATAAAATGCCTGGACTATAAGGGCTCTTTAATATTATAAAAAGAAATATATTCTGTAGACACAGATGGACAAAAGAACAGACTATTAAACAATTTAATGAGATCAGGCAATCTTTATTTACAATTTCTAGTACATGTACATAGAGTAATAATTATACAGGCTTCTTCCTAGCCTGTTTAAAACCTACCCCACATACTTGAATATTATATCCTTAACTAACAAAACTTCTACATTTGCATTTTGTCTAAGCTAGGTGTGAAGATTAAGGGCATTAGTGGGAAAGAATTCCCCAATTTATGACCCTGACTATAGTTCAAGGAATTTTGTAATTCTGCAGGGTTGTCAAGATTTTTGACCACATTCTAATTGCTATATATGACTAGTGAATGACACTCCAGTTATATATGACTGTATTAACTTGAACAAGAAAGGGAACAGTGTCCATTATTTATAAATTGTGTTATTCAGTGCCACAGTCAACTCTGCAAAATAAAGTAAAATAATTAGGGGAGGTAGTAAGGAATGTGATTATCCATTGAAGTAATCATGCAAATATTGACAATGGACATGATAATGGGGGGATAATGGTACACCCACAGCTTGACTCATTAAACTCTGCACTTCTGAAGGGTCAAAATTAGTAATTGTACTCTGATATCATGAGATTTTGTGACCAAAAATGACACAAAATTAGTTTGAAAGACTTGTAAATATGAATGGTACTTTATAATACTCGGTAGTTTAAATTGAGGCAAGTCATGTTATAACAAAGTTACAGTACATCAGTATGTGCAAAATCGACACCTTTATAAATTTTCCTGTTCAAACAGTCACATATTTGCAAATTATGGCAGAATATTAATGCATTCACAAATTTAACAAGTTAACGATAAATAGATGAGGTACCATTCTTCTAAGAAAAGGCAGTACTAATAATAAATATATAAACTTCGGGTTCCTTGCCAACGCGACTTCAATCGAAGCGTTTATCAATTTATTTCATTTCGTTCGAATCTATTAGCCCAGATAGGTTTCGAGCTCGCGCGGTCGCTGTCATACGTTTTCAGTAAACTAAAAACACTATTAAAGCAATTTTTAAAGACAAAACCTTGTAAATAAAATTTATTTTGAAGCATATAGCATGCACTCAGGTAGTTTTCATTCTGGTGGGTTCGGCTAGATTTCGAGATAAATGCTCTACCGTTTTCTATCCCGTTTCTCGAACAAGCACGTAAAAAAAGAAAAACGTTCAATTAGAAATACACTCCAGAAAAATAATTCGATTTCAAAGATTGATACTGGACTTGAATGACTGATTCTCTGGAACTGAAATTATAAAACAACAGGCAGCCGTGTGGTGTTTTCAAGTTGTGTTTATCCTCGATGAAGTAAACCAGGTCGCAAGTTAAATTTTGTGTGGCAATGAAATATAATACGACTTTACCATACGTGCGGCAATTTTGAGAGAGTTGAATTTCTCTGAAGTGTGAAGAATAAAGTTGAAATGATAAGAAAATGTCAATAATATTTTGGTGGGTCCGGCTAGATTTTTAGCTACACGAAGATGAACGTTTTTGGTTAGTGGAGACTACACATTCGAGTGTATAAAGTTACCCTTTACAAACTCTTCACATATTTCACGATAAACTTATGTTGAAAAAAATCAGTAGCCACATTTTATATGTCCTGCATATAAACTCCAAAGTTTTACTTACCGTTTATCTTGACGTTGACCACACAGCTCAGAAACAGCAATCCTGTCAGGCAGACAACTTCCAGTTCGCGCCAAATTCAATTACTTGTGATAGGACGTCCAATTGAGTGCAGTTTACTATTAAAATTCGCCAGAATCACTCCAAAATCAATTATTAAGAAAGGGAAAATATCAACAGAGGTAACAAGTTGATCAGGAAATTTCTCGTGCTTAATTGTTTGATTTCCGACTGATTTTTAGTTGTAAACAAAGGCGTTTTCTGTTCAAGATCCCACGGCTGACACGAGGGAAAATCCTGATTTTTTTCGACGCTTCGGTCAATTTTCCTCCAAAGAGAGTCCTTGCTGACTTTCTAAGTATCTGAAACATACTAGAAAATAGGTACAAAAACTCGAAAAGGCATTTTTGAGCGGACAGAGTCTTGTAAAAGCTAAATTTTCATTCAGCTCTGTCCGAACACTCCTTTTTCGTTCACATGTGGAAACGCCCGCGATTATTTTGGTCAGCGGCAGCAGAATTCCCTGCTGCTCATCACGAGACGAAGTCGAGTAGCGTGGCTGTTGTTCTCTTCACGTTGTGACGTCATCTGTCCATCTACAGACCCACGGCAAAATGAAATATATTAGTTTTATACAATGATTAGCGAAACAAGGAGGCTACGAAACGAAATCTGACGTCATATTAATATCACATGGCTATCGACCAATCAGAGCGCGCGTTTCACTCTGTTGTATAAATACATATGAGCGTCGTTATCACAAAAAGGCTACTACTACCCACCATACTTGGCTGGCATGCACGCAGTTTTTGGTCTCCCGGCTTTTCTCGTTTTTTTTTCCAGTCTTTAACGGGTTTTCTTCTCAGAGGGGTGTTAGACGTGAGTCCTCCTTTTGTGTTAACAGTCCTCATGATAGAAAACGGTTGTCGATATTTCAGAAATTTCTCTCTTTATTAAAAGCCATATGCGCTTATGAATTCTCAGTCGTTACGATGTCGATACGTCAGTATTTTCTCTCTTTATTAAAAGCATATAGGCGCTCGCGAGTTTTATCGCGCTTTACGATGCTTAAATAATGCTAAATCGTTTGGAAGTGCCGGCTCATGTAGTTATCCTACTTTGCATTTCAGTGTACGTGCCTTCATTCTGAAACGGCGATTGGTCCGATGATATCAGTGCAACGTTCTGTACTGCCTCCTGGGAATGCAACCCGAACTATAGGTAAAACAGCGCACATCATGAGCGTCGTTATCACAAAAAGGCTACTACTACCCACCATACTTGGCTGGCATGCACGCAGTTTTTGGTCTCCCGGCTTTTCTCGTTTTTTTTCCAGTCTTTAACGGGTTTTCTTCTCAGAGGGGTGTTAGACGTGAGTCCTCCTTTTGTGTTAACAGTCCTCATATACATAACTGCACGGAGTTTGTCATAAAACTAAAATAAATCAAGTGAATGCGAGGGATCAGCGAAGCGCGAAGCTATCATTCGTATGTATAGGATATTACACGGTGGTGAGAAGATATGAAGTTTATCCTCGAGAGTCGAAAACATTTAAGAACTATTAAGAACTATTATCTATTCATTTTACGTACTGTCAGTACAAACTTCTTCGTGATCATGGCGGGGGGAGTTAAATTGGCTTTTCTTGTCTCGTTGCAGTCGAGAAAATGTTTAATTAGAGAGAGTTAGATGGTATATGGCTTTTTGTGCTCGGAATATTCATTGTCATGCAGCTCATTTAAGCTGTTTACATCTTCTGTGATGTTCACAAACCTGCCTCCCTCTTTGTAGTTCAGAAGGCGCCAAACGTGACGTCATCGATATTTTCACTTGTGAGGATATGGAAAATACGCCTTTCAATACCCGGATGTAGTTTCGTATGAGTTCTAATGAGTGTTTTATTTCTCAGTAAAAACTATCGTCCATATAATAAATATCGTTCTTCCACTTTTCAGTTCTATGACACACGATACATGTATACTAAAATTCAGGATATCAAACAAATTAGTAAGGTTTGGTGATACGTCAACTTTATTACAGTCTAAATACATACACATTTCATACAGACCGGGTGTTTTTCCATGTTATGTGATCACGTCATTTGAAATCAGATTGTGGATGTTCACACCTTCCCATAATTATTAGCGTGCCCACATAAACAAAGAGCTGGCTTTTCCTAAGAGCCATGCTACCTTTGTTGCCGTTTGGTGCTGCTACAATCATCTGCAAAAATGTTGAGACAGTCAAGAAAAAAATGGTAATATACGAGAAGGAAAAATTATAGACACAAAGCTAAAGCAGTTGAGGCTTCCCAACCCCCTCCACCCATTTCAATGTTGGTTGTGAATGAATTCTAGATTGAAAGTGCACCTAACAACATTGAAGAGAGGGTCTCTTAAAACGAGCTGTGTCTCAAATTATTTTGGATCTCATTGTAGGTGACTATTTTGATTTTTTTGATTTTGCACTTTACGTAAGAAGAGAGTTTAAATTTAACAAGTGGATGTGTTACGTGTCCACGTTGTCATTGTTGACCAGGAGCCCATACCAGGAGCCTACCTATGTGATGGGTAGCGCCCACAGCACAGTAGACGATGTGGCTATTTATAGTACATAACACCAGGAGCGTACCTATGTGATGGGTAGCGTCCACAGCACAGTAGACGATGTGGCTATTTATAGTACATAACACCAGGAGCGTACCTATGTGATGGGTAGCGCCCACAGCACAGTAGACGATGTAGCTATTTATAGTATATATCACCAGGAGCCCCATTACCAGGAGCGTACCTATGTAGTGGGTAGCTCCCACAGCACAGTAGACGATGTGGCTATTTATAGTACACAACACCAGGAGCGTACCTTTGTGGTGGGTAGCGCCCACAGCACAGTAGTAGCTTTAGTATTTTTAGCAGTTTGAACCCTGTTAATTACAATTTTTCAGTGCATCCTGATTGGTTAAAAGTGACAGCCTTTGTTACTTCTCGCGGGAAACACAAAGCTAAAAATAGCTACATCATCTGTTCTGCTGTTGTACAGACCTAATCTGGAAGATATGGGCTCCTGTGTCGACTTATGAGAATCGCTGTTCAAAATACGGTTACTAAGTTGTCTGATTCATAAGTATTCAGTGAATGCAACAATAGTACTGGAGACTTGACGTTGAAAACGACATAGACAGCGAGACGAATTGGCAAAGCTTGAAATTTTACGACAGGCCTTGGATTGTAATTACTAAAACTGTTTTCAATGATAAGTTCAGTCAGTTTAGATTAAATTGATGTTTCGTTATACATGTAAATCTTGTTTGTTTTTTCGTTTTGTGTTGTAATTTTCTAGTACAGTAATTTCGGTATCGTTTAATAAAAAAACATTGTATTGAGCTGTGCATGTGTAATAATAATTAATAAAAATGTTAAGAAAATAACTAGTAACTTAATGCACTTATCAATTGAAATCCCGTCTCCTAGACTCTCCTCCCCCGTCGATTTGCTTGACGTTAATTTTACTATCAATGTTGTGGGAGGGGGGTGCGAATTTTACTGGAGCCTCAGTTCATCTCCTTTATTACATGTGGCCGTGACGTGCCGATCATCGGGTAAAATTTTAGCCGTTCTTAGTTTGTTTCTAAAATAAAATCATGCCATGGGGAAATGCAGTAGTTTTTATTCAGCAACTGGACCATTAAAGTTCCAGGGTGGCTCGCTCAAAAATTCCAATCGTTTGTGCCAGAAACCAAATGAAGTACGTGCAGTGATTGCATGTGACAATCTAGGATGCAAAATAGAGAACTTCCGGCCACTTTCAGTGTATTGCACTACAGGAGGGAGAGGAGACTGAGGGGAAGTGGTTCTGCCCCACCTTCAAGGAAACCAGTTGAACAGTCTTTCGAATGCCCATCCACACCAGTATTATGTGTTTCATTAAACATGAGAACTTTCAACAATCAAGCCTCAGCATATTCACTTTAGTTTTAGTGCTATAAAAATACATAAGACATGAAAGCAAATTGTGGGGATTTGGTCCCATTTGACTGCAGAAAGTGCCCCAGGGGGTGGGGATTGAAGCTTTCTTTCAAATCAAATCCCCACCTAGTCCTGGGGGGAGAGTCGGGATTTCAATTGATAAGTATTCAGTGAATGCAGGATACCATTAACCGGAGCGTCCATCTCATATATTCGTGATGCAGCGTTTTAACAGACATTTCGTTCGCTTCCATCGCGGAATGTTGTGAACACAAAATATTCCTCGTTAGCTTCTCTTGTTTGGTCAACCAATTGGCTGCAACATTAATCATTTAAATTAAAATTACGCAAATGCTTGCGATTGGCAAGAGGAACCAAACTCGCTGGAAACATTCTAAAAATAACCGGGCTGTAAAAACGCTGCATCACAGACGTTAAAGTGCATATGAACCTTCGTGCAATTTTCATAGCTATGCCTATGAAGCTCCGAAAAGTTGAGTACTTCTGCGAAGAAATTTTTGGTTTACAGAGAATACTCTATCTTCTACGCTTGTTTGAAATGGTGAAAACGTAACCTTTCCTGACTCATTTCCGCGTAAGTAAAAGCCTGGGTCGATTCACGAGGTGACGTCATTTAATTAATTCGACTTTACAATAATTTGAATAAAAACTTACATTGTTCACTAATATGACTTTTTTTCCTTTACTAACAACTCATAAACTGTGTATTATCTAAAAATCGATGTTTTTGTGATAGAAAGGCGCCATGGCGAATAATGCATTAATGAGATGACGTCACCTCGGGAATCGACCTAGGCTTTTACTTACGCGGTCATGGATCAGGAAAGGTCACGTTTCTACGATTTCAAACAAGCGTAGAAGATAGAGTATTCCCTGTAAACCAAAAATTTCTTCGCAGAAGTACTCAAAACTTTTCGGAGGTTCATAAGCTATCAAAATTGCAAAAGGGTGATAGGCACTTTAAGTATGGGAGGTGGACGCTCCGGATAATGGTTACTGGTGAATGCAACAATAGGACCCTTATAGTGTGACAACTTTTGTATATGTCAATCCATTACTTAACTTAATTCTCAGATAAAGAAAATGAGCTTACCTTAAGAGTTTGCTGTTGTCCTGTTGTTTCTCTGGGGTCTAGAAATGGCGTTTATGGGGCAGTTTCTCTCACTTTGGATTTTTCTCTCTGTCTAAAAGAAAAATCCAAAGTGAGAGAAACTGCCCCATAAACGCCATTTCTAGACCCCAGAGAAACGACAGGACAACAGCAAACTCTTAAGGTAAGTTTATTTTCTTTATCTGATAATTAAGTTATATAATGGATTGACATATACAAAAGTGGTCACAGTGCAACTACAGAGCTTGGGCTGCCTGTGCTTATACGCAACCAGGGCCGGGTTGTTCAAAGCCCGATTAGCGCTAATCCAGGGGTAATTTCCATGACAACCGTCTATGACGACGGCATAAAACAATAGCCTTAATTACAAAATACAATAACTGCACGTGAAAATGCACGCACGCAGTCGCCTACATTTTCACCGTTCTCTGCAAAACACAACGTGAAAACCTCAAATTGTACGTTTTAAAGACAACGCTAACGTAGAAAGTATATCAAATCATTTTTCGTTCGCCGTGATCGGAACTCTATAGTCATTATATTTTTCGAAATCTGGTTGTGAAAAACAATTGAAGAAGAACAAGGGAAATAATAAACACCAAATTTCGGGAGAATTTCTACGTCCGTCGTCACTACCGTCGCCGTCCTGGTTGCTCGACGTCCCTACTACCGGGAAGACAACGTTGAAAACCACAGACAGCGAAACAAATTGACGTGGATGGTAAATAAATCAGTTAATTAAATAGGTCGCAGGGATACAGGGGTTTTAGCACCAGGATAAATTTATATCAGAATCTAAAGTGTGAACGAGTGAAAGTTACAATGTTGATATCCAATTCTTTATTTTTTTATGTTACTCTGTTAAAGTGCCTATAACCCCTGTTCACCTTATTTTTCCGAAGGTATTTGCTTCATAGAACATTATTTTGCAAAAAAAAACGTCCAATCTTTGAAATTTTTTTTTTTTTCACAGCTGCAAAGTTAGCGAAAAAATCATTTTGGCTCCCTGTGGGATAATTTCATAATCATAAAAAGATCTGGGGACTAGTCGGCTGATGACGTAGCATACGGGATATAGTTCCATTCTGAATAACTTAGACTGCTTTCTGACATTATTAGAGCGGATTTCAATTGAGTGTCGGAAGTGTTTTGGTTTTGCGTTTACCAAGCTCTCCTATTGGCTGAGAAAGTAAACCAACCAATCAGAATCCAAAATAAAACCAAACGCAAATTGGTTTTGGTTTTGCTTTGGTTTGTCATTGGCTCACAGGGAAGCCATTTATGAGGTACTTGTGATTACTCGCTCCTGTGATTGGCTGGCTGTGGGTAATTTGCGTTTTGTTTTACTACACTCAACTAAAAACCGCTCTATTTAGTTATTACCTCCGAAAACAGCCCCAAACTTTCTCGGACTTGCGTCACAGAACAGCTCGGCCCAGGCTCCTCGCGTGCCCATATTTTTAGGGCTGATGTACGGTTTTGAATGGCATTAAAATTATGAAGGAAAAACCGAAGTGGATTTTTTCTTTTGAAGAAAATAATTTCAACCTTCCCAGTTTACGAAAAATGATAGCTGGCTAAGGGTTATAGGCACTTTAAAGACTTAAAAGGCTCTTGTAAATGTGAATCGTCACATGACCTAAGCGTTTGATAATATAGTTGACCATGGTGCATGCCGGGAAGGTGTGGATATTCTACTTTGTATTAAAGGCGCAGTGTCATGGTTCTGCGCATGCCTGGAATAAATGTTCGATTGGTGGCTGTTAATTGCCTTCAAATAGTTAAAGTCCCCTCCCTTAATGCTTGATTGAAAGGATATGTAATATTTCCTTGAAGACTAGATCTACGCACAGTTAATCATTTTGGTACATTTACTTTGATTTCATCCATCCCATACATGTGCTAGGACAGTCGGTTTATATGAAAACTACTGAAAATAATTTTGTTCCGGCCCGGAACATAAAGACGTGTCCCTCACCGTGACACAGCTCCTTTATCCTGAGTATCAGGCCTCGTTACCTTTGTATCTACCCTGGCTCCAAATACCCACAAAACAGTTTGTATGCAAGTCAAACAGGGTCACTTAGAAGCCGTTCGTTACATAAGTATACGGTTAAAACGTTTTAGATATAGTAAAGACTTTTGGCGTTTCTGTTATTTCTTCCTGCCACAATGTTTTGCAGCCAATTTCTTTTCTCCTAGTTCTACTAGTTCTTCACCAAGCTTTTGGTATGTTTGACTGAACCCTGATCCATGCCAGAAGGCGAGCATTTCGTAGCCTTTTTGTTGGATATTTACGTGACGTACATTATCCATATCAATGTTTCTTATTTTGCTAGGTGATACACCTAGTTTGGCACCGAAATATTGCCAGTTTGGCAAGTCGTCAGCCAAATCGTGTAGTTCAACGTCTTTTGGTTCACCTTGTCTCCATCTGATGACGTCATCAACTGCTGAATTAAAAATCAACCGTCATAAATACTGCGTGTAAGTGAACAAGTCCAAGGACTTCAGAAAAGCTGATCAAACAACGTATATATTGATGAGTTTACAATATTTCGGCAGGCCAAACCATATTTCAAGTAGATCTTACAAGTGAATAATATTTCACAATGATAAGTAAAATATAAAAAGCCGTGATTACACAATACGAGAGGAAAAAAGTGTGACGTAAGTGGACTGACGGATAAAAGATAACCCGGAAAAAAAATATACACATTAAGTTTCATCACGCTTATTCATTCCGAATGGTTCAAGAGTTTTAGCTAAGTCGATAAGGAATGATGCTCTGGCTTTACGAATTGAGTCTCGCGAAGAGTAAATTATTTCTAAAGGGATAAGTTGCATGTCAGGGATAGAGTGGTTAGAGCAGGAAAGGAAATGTTCAGAGACTGTGGTGGGTATAGATTTAATATTACGTTTGTCAACTGCTCGTCTGTGGTCATTAAATTGGTCTTTAAGTCGTCGTTTAGTTTCTCCGATGTATTGTAAGTGGCAGCGCCGGATTGCATGCATATTGTATACGTGCCATGTAAATGACGTTTCCGGTGTTACATGTAATGTGTGACTTAATGAAACGGGTTTCCCCGGTGGAAGAAACTGCGTATCGTGTAAGGCCATGGTGAATGTAAGGACAAGTGGTACAGTTTTTTCCACAACGAAAAGATCCAGATAGAAGAGCAGGTTTGTTAGATATATGTTTTATGTTTTATTGCCACCATATAAAATTTTGCATCTTTGATAAAATTAAAATTAAATAAGAGTACATTCTTACGTTAGAAGTGTTCGTTTACAATATAGATGATCGAAAAAAGTACAGGTAAATCTATTTTTTTTATTCAAATACAGTAGTGGCGAGGAAGCCTATTAATAGAAACTAGCCGGAAAACTTATGGTAATTAGGCTTCCTCCTAAAAGATAACTGAGCGGATTTGATTGGAAAAGACGAAGCGACGACTATAGTGAGCTAATTAATTTTTCAGTTTTCAATAAAGTATTTTTTCACAGATTTCTTAAAAATTGAAATACTGGGCAAAGTTGTTAATTCACAGGGTAGGGAATTCCATATTTTGGGACCTTGATGAACGATAGTGACTGACTGCTTGATGTTAGTTCTGCAGTGATGTGGTCTATAGTCATTAGCATGTCTCGTATTATAATTATGAATTTCTCGATTAGTTAAAAAGAGGTTGAGAAAACTATGATTTGGACTGACTGGACTGACGTAGTTGCGATTCCACAAGTAGGTCACGAAAGTTAGAACAACGGCGGTGAGCGACGAGAGGTAGGTTTTTAAAAACGTCTTTACAGCGATTAGAAGACTGAAAATAGTATGGGCCGAGAATGTTTACGAGTTAGGCAGTGCTGGATTATATTATGTGATGACGAAAGGAACACGATTAGAATCTTGTGCAACTTTAGTCTGTAAAGTATCGTTATAAGAAACTTAGCAGCAGCACGTTGTATTTGTAAATCGAGGAAAGGAACTCTTATATAACTTCGTTTTAAGAAGTAAGATTTTTAATTCATTAGTTCAAAGCTCGAATGTTTCGTCAGTGGAGCAAATGCGATGAATGCGGAGTGCTAAACTAAAAGGGATAGCCTTTTAAGTATGTAATGGATGGCAAGAAGAGTAGAGTAGGTGTTGGTGTTGAACAGTATATAATGATTTGATGTAGAGATCAGTTTCGATGCTACCGTCTTTGAGGATGACTGTAACGTCGAGAAATGAAATGTCTGTGAAACTGTTATTAGTAGGAAAAAGTGAATTTAATGGTGGAATGAAGAGCATTGAGATAATCGATGAATATTTTTTAACGATCTTGGCCCTCCGTCCAAATCATACAAATATCGTCGATATATCTGTGGTTGTAAGGGGCTTTAGAAAGAGCGTTAGGTTCAAAATTACCAAATGAAGGAATAGATTTGCAAAAGAGGGGGCCACACGGGTCCGCCGTGGATCTGGAGATAGTGTTTATTATTAAATGAAAAGAGCTGTTATTCATAGTACGGATCATAAGTATTACATCACAAAGCGTTTCAGTGGGAATGTGTTTGTTGTTACAAACCAGTTAACAGTTGACATGCGCAGTTGTACAAATCCTTTGTTTATTTGGCCACCAGATATCAATATCTTCGACCTGGAGGTCGTTGGGTTCGAGTCCCACATGGGTCAGATATTTTTTCTCTTTCCCTCGTAGGGCGTGCACACTTAGCACGACAGCTTATCACATTATTTACACTTACTAGAGCTACGCGGCATCAATATCTTCATTGTGAGGTATGTTAGTATATAATGAAGAAACGTCAAGAGTGACATGTACAAGCATAGCGTTAGCTGGAGGTTTAACGATTTTGTGAAGTTTGTTAATGAAATCGTTAGTGTCTTTAACGTAAGAAGAAAGAGAAGATACTAAAGGTTTGAGTTGATGATCAACAAATTCAGAGATGCGTTCTGTGGGATGGCTATTAGATGAAACTATAGGACGACGGTCAGGGTTCAGTACCAGGTTTGTGTATTTTGGGCAGTATGTAAAATCGTCAGGTTTCACATCAGTATATATATAAGGTACTGTTTGGTTTTGTCATCGATAATTTTGTCGTTAAGGATACGTTCAACATAAAATGTGATGCGTGTTTGTATGTTATTAGTAATGTCAGTGTCCAGCTGTTTGTAAACTGATTTACAGTTATCAAGTTGTCGATTACATTCGGCTTCTATCATTGTAGGTCACCATGTTCTGTCCATTACCACCGTACCAGACCCCTTGTCTGCGGGTTTGATGACGATGTGTTGTCATCAAGGTAAAAATGGTAGGGGTAACCATCGGTATACCTCGAAAAATACCCTAAAAAATACCAAACCGTGAAAAATTTTCCACCCTAAAATGTACCTCATGGTCTAAAAATCACCCTGAAAATGGATTTCGCTTGGACAACCCCTAAAAAATACTAAATCGCCGATTTCAAACCCTAACAAATACGACGATTCCTACCTGAGCCGGGGTCTTGTCGTTGTTTAAGTCGGTGGATGCCTTTACGTTCACTATTGATCGTTTGCGTTCACGTCACAAAAAAAATTGCCTCAAGAAAAACCTTATATTAGTAAAATATTTTAATGCTGTGTATAGAGCAGGTAAAAATATAGAAATGACCGAAATTTTGGAGCAATAGAGTACTTCGTAACCGAGCTGTCGGCCAAATAATATTCGAACAATTTGGTGTAATTAGTATGCGGCGGCCATGTTGGTATACAGCTTGAGTACACCAAGATGGCGGCCAAAAACGTACTCTACAAATAAATAGAGATTATTACATGTTAAGAGCTTGATATCGTTTTTATTCACGAGGTTTTCGTATCATAT
This sequence comes from Actinernus sp. WN-2022, assembly GCA_030867875.1. Classification (NCBI taxonomy): domain Eukaryota; kingdom Metazoa; phylum Cnidaria; class Anthozoa; order Actiniaria; family Actinernidae; genus Actinernus; species Actinernus sp. WN-2022. The sequence goes on from JAOWCC010001679.1 coordinate 23,035,653, forward strand.
CGCGAACGAGTCCGTGAGCGAGTGAGTTTAGTTTAGATTTTAGAATTTTGATGACGTCACATGCAAAGGTCTATTAGATAAATTATCAGAGATGCGATTAGGTTTATTAGTGGTAATGTTAGTTTTAATAGCATCTAAAAAAGCATTTAAAGCAGTGTCCCTGTCGGCAGGAGGCGTCCAAGTGCTCTTAAGGTGAAATGGATACTGCGGTCAGATGTGAACTAGTATAGATATCAGGTGGAACGTCGTGAAATGAAACAAACAAATGAGCAAGGGAAATAGTCATATGCTTCGTCTATCCCCGCAGCGGCTCGGAATCGATTTCTGAACTCGGTGCAACGTGTAAGTGGAGATTTTTGGTATCTCGGCATTGCTTTTTAGGTCAACCTAAATTCTACCTGGAATTTGTCGATATAATACTGAATAATATTACAATTATAATGTAGGTATATCAATACAAACAACATATAATAAAAATGTGAAACTATAAAATCAGAAACTAATTATATGCAAGTTCAAAAAGATGAGTTTTCGACTTAGGAACACAGGAAATAGGGAAGTAGAACTGGTTCTAATGTCTGCGAGTAACTCGCAGAGTCCGGTTCGGTTTTGGCTTCAGAAAGTTATTTCTGATCGTCTTACGGCCCTTAAAATCCTCTAAGATTTATAGCTAAATAGTTCTGATAAATTTGGGCTGAAAACGAATAACAAAGGAACTGACAGAACTTATATATAGTATTAATGTTCACGCTGGCGTCTCTCACGCGCGCTCTCTCTGTTGTCAAGGAATGTTAGAATGGCTTGCCCTCCACCACAGGCGTTGCTATGGGAAAATCGTCACGTGATCAATTGATGCAAAAGGCCTATTGATGTACTAAATATGCGCCATCAATTTTATTCTTTTACAGTTACGGTACTTTGCCAGCCGAACTCTCCGCGATCGCGAGCGATTCTAAACGCTTTGAATACCTTAAAAGTTCATATAAATATTTCTATACTATCTTTGTTTCAGCACAGAAAGTTTGGTTGCGATACATCCAACTTAAAGAAAAGGAAATATATCAAACTTACCGTGACCGGCGAACTCGACATTTCCTTGTCAGTAAAAATGTTCTCAGTATAATTGTTTAACATTGATCTTCAGAACGGCGAGGAAGGCCTTGGACTTCAGAATAACTTGTATCAAGCTTTATAAGTAAACTTAAAATGCCAATGACACTTTGACCGTCTATCACATGACCTAACCGACCAATCGCAGCCTTGCCTGCAAGATTATTGTAGGCGTTGTCCTCATTGGCTTACTTAGAATACAATAAGGGAGACCATTGATCCAGCCGTTGGTGTGGCGGAGGAACGCGGGCTCACACGATTAACTCTTTAGGTAAATTTGTTGCACTCTGTGGAAGTCATCCAGACAGGCCGTAAGTCCCAACATAGAAAAGGTTTAATGGGGTCCTTAATTTGAGAACGGTTCATGGAGCCCAGAACATACCAATAACGTTGTTTGATCAGCTTTTCTGTAGTCCTTGGACTTGTTTACTTATTAGTATTGGATGATCAGATCTCTCCGCAAGATCCAACGTACCACCGACAGAATTGTCGTATACGGTTTTTGCTATGTTTTATTATTCAGTGAGAAGAGCAGTAATGACTTACCTTGGTCTGATGGTTGGGGTCCCATTTGATCGGTTTCTGCAACAAAAAAAAACCAGATTATTCAGTACTCTACATTTAAATAGGCTTGATGATTTATGCCATATTGAATTCATCGATTTCATCTGAATTTAGTGCTTGAAAAATTAGCAATAAGATGTGACTTAATTAGGCCCATTTCAGATAGCGAACTTTTCATGCAACTTAATTAAGCGACAGTATTATTCGTATATACTCGTATATTACTCGTATATGTTACTCGTATATGTTACTCGTATATGTTAGTCGTGTGCACTCGTATGTTAATCGTATGTCGGTACTCGTATGTATTCGTATGCATAAAAATACCGCTTACCATCAGAAGATTCTGCCTCCAGTCTTGATAATTTGCGGTTAAGTTCGGTGACCAGCTGCTTCTGCCCTGTTTCATGGAGAGCCTTGCAAAACTCGTCAAATGCCTTATCTTCTTTAATAATAATAATAATAATAATAACCGTTCTTAGAACGCATTATGCAAGCCTCAATGCGTTTACAATATGAATATAAATTTAACAGTACTTAGTTTAAAAAGATTCGAGATTTACATTTTTCTTAAAATATATAATAATGAATAAATTGTTCCACGAAGCAGTAAATAAACACACTATTCTAAATTATAATTGAAAAGGTGTGTCTTAAGACACGACTTAAAATTAGTTATTGAATTTGCACTTCGTATCCTAGCTGGTAGTGCATTCCAGAGCCTGGGTCCTGCGATCGAAAAGGCGCGGTCCCCATGCGTGGCAGAGAAAGATTTGGGGACGGTTAAAAGACCCAGGTTGGAGGAGCGCAAACTACGGCCAGGAACATAAGGCTTAATTAGATCATTAATATAAGATGGCGCGCACAAATGGATAGACTTAAAAATTATTAAACAAATTTTAAAAAAATAATTCGCTCTCTCATAGGTAACCAATGTAACTGGCGCAAAATCGGTGTAATGTGCTCCCTCTGTCTAGTGCGTGTAACGAGCCTTGCTGCCGCGTTTTGCACGCGTTGTAATTTAGACAATTCTGTGGCAGGTAGCCCATACAAAATTCTTCTTTCATAGGAAGAATTTCAATGAACTTATTAACTTTTCCAGCTTTGGTTGCTTGAGCATTGATATCTTGAAGATCGAATTTGGTGAACATTTCCGCAGTAAGAAGAGGCGGCATTATTGCTTCTATATTCAAACTTCCCGATAATGCTACTGCTGTCTTTAGGATTGCCTTCCTGTGCAAGTCGGTGATGGGTACTGGGTCCATGTTAATGGTTTTATCTTAGTCTTGAACGTCTTAAATGTGATACTGCCTAAAGTCCTGGTGCTCTTGAGTGATGTCGAGTTTCTGAAGATATTGATAAAAACAAAACATGCTCATATGTATAAAAAAGAAATAATATAGAGTCTGCATGAGTGTTTCTAAAACGAGGCACTCCGGCATATTTTTGGGAATGGTATAACGCGGACGATCTCATCCACGTACCTGCGTGTTTGGTACTTTACTCAGTAACGCACAATCAGATGTGAAAGTACGCACGCACAGTTGATCTGATCTAAAACTCCACACGAGTCAGAACAGGAGCGAACACGAGTGAACATGAGTGCAGTACACTAGCACTTCATATTTTAATGAGCAAAAAAATATCATTAAAAAATAATCCCTCTATGTATTTTCGGGCTACCTGGATTATCTTAGGGTACCCTGGCGGTTACCTGTGTTTTCAGTAGGGTACCCTCTCTTTAGAAAAATTGGAGGGACCACAAACGAAATAATAAACAACCGGATCTCCTAGGGTGTAGGGATATGATCAGCAATATATCATATAAATAGACATATAAGCCTCTTTCCCCGAAGAACGATCGAAATATTGGAAGAAAAAGTCTCTACCGTTGAATCAGCCTTTCCTTTCTTGTCTACCCTCTCTTCAACCTCGTCCCCAGGGTCTTCTCGGTCAGATCCAAGATGGTGGCTACTCAGAGAGAAGATCCTGGTAAACGCTGAACTGTCACGAATTCTGATTGGCCCTTCGATTATGACGTAAGTGTTGTTCTAACAATTCTTTTTATTGGCCAAACGGACTGAGTCCAGAGGATGAACTTGTATATAGTTTAGATTGCTCAATTTTTATCAATAAAACGATTTTAAATAACCTTAAAACACGTTGTGTAGATAGAGCAATAGATGAAGTGCATTACTGGGTAGTTTTCTGGTGAGATTCATCAGTGGGAAAGCCAGGAGAAGCCGTTAAACCTGAACTTCAACGCTAACAGAAAATTAACCGGCTTTTTAGGATTCTATTCTAGCTTAGATACATCCTGGTAGCTTTGTGATACCTTTCCACTGTTTCTTTATCCAAGTAAACTCCATTTCGAGCCATTTAGTAGACCTGTTTTCACTGCATCGTTCGCCGCGTGGAAATACCGTTAATCGCTTCTCGCTCACTCCGGATTGGGATTCCTATGGTTTGTAACGTCATGAAATATTCCCATATTTAGCTTGACCGCCATCTTAGATTGCCAAATCACATGACAAAATACTCCCAAAATCTGGGAGTATTTGATCACGTGATCCAGCCTTTACCAGGATCTTCTCTCGGTTAGCCATCTTGGATCTGACCGAGAAGATCCTGGGAACGAGGTTGCCCTCTCTTTGTATTTTCGACTGAGCTACCTGCGTTATCCTTAGGGTATCCAAGGTTTAGTTGCTTTTCAGTAAGGTACCCTCTCGTGGTATTTGGATCCTAGTATTTGCGTATTTTTAATCTAAATGCCACATTAGCCTGCAATAACAGCCGATTGCGTTACTATCTGTGGCCCGTGTGCGAGGCCATGAATCAGTCGGATTGCTATGGTGGCACCAGAAAACCCTTATATCTAAGTATTTTTAACTAAAACCACGATATTCTTAACATTTTCCTAATAATCGGACTGTCCAGTGTTCTATTAAGTTCCTTAAAGTCAAATCCAAAGTTATGTGTTCAAAACACTTCACGTATTTCGCAATACTCCGGTTTCAATTTCCTACGTCACGTCGCTCCAACAGGCAATCTATTCTAAAACTAACATGCAACTCATTCCCTTATAACTCATTAACTCATGCATTATTCACGAGACTCGATTCGTAAAGCCAGAGAATCCTACCTTATAGACAAGGCTAAACACTTGAACCTCATGGCATCAATAGATATTGTTATGTATTCGACCCAAGATTATGACACAACGCCATCTTACAGTAACTAACGAACGCACATGTTTTCTAAGTCACGTGACAACTTGTCTACATTGGTGATATGTAACACTCCTCCTCCACTTAAGAAAAATACAACTTATGATGATCAATCGGTTAACTAAAAAAAATACCGATAATGTGTAAATATTACTACAGTAAAGTAATGTTCACTAAATAAAAACTGTTCAGTGTCCAAGTATGGATGCCTATTAAATACATGCATGTTTCTCTATTGCATACTTGTTACACGTTCTCAATCAACCTATCTGGTTTCCTGCATTCACGCTTTGGATATCGTCTCTCTGGTGCTGGTGTAGAGTTGGCTACTGGCTCTGCAATCACTGTACGAGAACTTACAGATGTATTTGTAGGCCTTGGCTTAGCTGGGATACCAGGTACACTGCAAGGTTCCTTTACTGGTAAAGCTGCCGACTTGTCTGGTGGTACTATTTTAATTTGAGAGTTGATGGTGACATCTCCACTCTTACTGGGGGTGGTGATGCGGTTCTTTCTAGGTGGTCTTGTTCATGTGGTACAGTTACATTTCCAGCAGATAGTATATGATCTACATGACAATACTCGTCTTTGGACCAAGTTTTACTAGGTAGGTTAGGGGACCAAGTCTTTTTGCAATAACTCCTACTAGGTACTTATCCCGTCCCCCTCTGAAGTTCTTGACCATCACCTTCTCTCCAGCTTCAAATTATCTCAGTTTCACTCTGGTCGCATTGCGACTAGCTTTCAGCTTCTCTTGCTGATCCCGTACCCTGATACTCACATCAGGTTTAAGTATTAAGCTGAACCTTGTTCTCGGTGCGTATTTGAAAATCAGTTCATAAGGTGAACATCCTGTTGTCGTTTGGGGGGATACACGATATGACAACAAAAAGTTATCTAGCCGATGGCGTAGTTGTATTCGGGGATTGCTCCCCAGCTTGTCACTTAGCAGGTATTTCTTAAGTGCACTTTTCACAATTTGTACACTCCTTTCAGCTGCACCATTTGATGATGGATGATAGGGGGCAACCAGGGTGTGCCTTATTCCGTTCTTCCTCGGAAATAGTTGAAACTCTTCAGACGTGAATTGCGGTCCGATTGTCTGAGACCAATTCATCCAGCAAACCAAAAGTTTCAAACCAGCCTCTTAGCACTTCCTGTTGTTGTAATGCTAAGCCAATGTTTAGTCTCCAGAACACAGGAAACCAGAGTTTTAGAGAGCAGTAAAAAATAAAGTACCCATCTGGAAAGGAGGCCGGGTACTGAAGGTAGAGATTTTTACGAGAATACATGTAGATATATATTTGTTCTACTAAACAAAGGTAATGTATCATGGAAAATAATCAGTAAATCGAGAAAAAATAATAGTAAATTGAATAGATTACATACATGCAGTATATGCAGTTTGCATTCTTTCTTGCACATCCATTTTTTTGTTGGGGTTAGGGGTCAATAAAGTTTGGAGTAATTTTATAGGGGGTCATCTAAGTTTTAATTAATTCATAGGGGGTCATAAACGTTTTAACAATAAATAATGAACACTCCCTAAACATAACTTAAAAACATATACTAACATTGAAACCTTGGCTTTGAGCATGCACATGTTACTACTATCTACACCAATATCTGTGAAAGGAAAAGGAAATCTTAATGCTCTGAGTTTACAATAAATTATTTTGGATTACGAACGAAATCGATGTTACTTTGTGTGTATAAATGGAGTAATCGATATTGGTACATGGTATAGAGATATGAAATTGTAATATTTGGGTTTAATTACGGTGTCTATAAAACGAAGACCGAAGACCGAAGACCGAAGAGACCCCCACAAATAATAATAATAATATTTATAAGTTAATAAAGTCACAAATAATGAGCAGACAACTCAAAGAAGCTTTGCGGGTATTCGGTTCGTACACATTATCTACAGGGAACTTTTATCGCCAGGGTCTTCGTTTTAAAGATCTTTAAAACGAAGACCCTGGCGATAAAAGTTCCCTGTAGATAATGTGTACGAACCGAATACCCGCAAAGCTTCTTTGAGTTGTCTGCTCATTATTTGTGACTTTATTAACTTATAAATATTATTACTCGGGCTGCCTGTGGCAGCACCGAGTATTAAAATGCAAGCCGTTATTTTTTATTTTTTTATTTTTTTATTCAGTATAGCAAGATTTCTGCATGCGTTAAAGGTCAAATTCACACCAATCAGATTGCACTGTGCTGGTCACGCAACAATCGCCAGGTTAATTTATTTACATAATTTAATACAGTAAAAGCAAGATGGCGGAGAACCCGCGAGGAACTTTCTCTCTAATTTGGAGTCCCATCTCTCAAATGTAAGCAGTTTAATGTTTTATTTAACTTCACTCGTGCGAAAGCCTTCCAACAGGCTCAGGATATTTCAACTGGCGCTATTGTCGGAGCCGAAGGACCGCGTTTTTTACCCAGATGGGCAGTGATTTTATATACGACACGTACGACGATCCGGAAAGCTAAAATTCGAAGAAATAGATATTGGAATCTATAAGCCATCGGCTCGCTGTGCTGCATTTAAAACATCCGAGGAGAACGTCTTATTTTGGGTGAAGGCACTTCAAGACCAATATTATGAGTCTCTTAAAACTGTCAGAGACTTAAATTTACCGTAAGTTGGATCAGAGAGTATTGAGATCAAGTTATTTCGTTCCAGCGAGGATATTGACCTAGCGGAAACGGTACAAGCTGTCGAAGGATTTTACTTATAATCATCCACGTCTACTTAACAACAGGAATAGTTATCTGCCAAGGCATGGGCAAAGATTGAGTTTCCCAGATTACAGTTGAAAGTAGAGAACTTAATGAATGAAGAAACAGAGGTCACGCGCGACATGCTTGAGAACATGAACATGTTCAACACTTTATGTTATACTAAGAAAACAAAACAAATGACAGAGCCTGCAAGTTCACAAGTCAATGAAAAACCCCAAGAGCCTGTAGTTTTGGATCAACATATCCTTGAAACTCCAAAAGCAACATACACATGAGTCAAATTCAAACCGGAAGAGACGGAATTCTTTAGATTCTTCACGAGGATTGTTAGCCCGCAATAAGAACTCTCTCGCTGCTTTAATGACCTTGATTTGTAACATGGAGGCTGACCTAACTGATATGCGTAATGAATTCTTACTCTCGTCACATCAAAACACGAATCAAGAAACCAAACTCAGTCATTTGGAAGACAAATTAGTGCAGCAAGATAATATATACAAGACCGAAATCAAGATGTTGTGATCACGAATATATTATTGACCTAGCAGTTGAAAATGGCGAGTTGAAAGCGGATATAATAAAGCTGAAATCAGACTTTCAAACTTAAAAAAAAATCAAGAATACAAAAAAGAAGACAATAAAAGACCAAGGTCTCCAGTGTTCCGAGACTACCCAACCTACTGAAGCTTTAGCAACGAATCAGTTTGTTCAAGAGCCATCTTTCTTACATCACAATCCGATCCCTATTCATCAGAATACATTTTCTGTGCTAAATGACGAGAGTTTACAATCACCTGACCGACAACCCTCTACAAAAGAAAGGGACCATGAAGTACGGTAGTACGGTTAATTCTCGGGTTCAAAACAATGAATATATGCCTGCTCAAATGCAGTGTGTTAAACGAATAAGTAGTGTTTAAATTAAAAGGTCAACATACGATAAAAATAAAAATATTAAATTACATATATACTAGGGGAGCAGAGAATGAAAGTCACCGCGCTACCGGCCACTCCTAAAGACTGCTAAATTCAGCTAATAATTCTTCCCTTTGGTTATTACTAAGAGGATTTCAAATGAAAGTGTATTTCATCTTCAATCTCATGTGGCCCGAGTGAAAGCCCAGATGGGCTCTTGTTATTATTATTTGTGGGGGTCTCTTCGGTCTTCGGTCTTCGGTTCTTCGGTCTTCGTTTTATAGGTCTTCGTTTTATAGACACCCGGTTTAATTAGCGTGTTTTTGCTCGTCACAAAGGAGAGACTTTCGACCTTCTGCGTTGTAGAGCAAAGGGGAAACGAAAAGTAAAACGTTTGATCTTTTTTTTTTGCACTAATCAGGTAGTTTTGGGCTTGTACAATGGACTGCTGGTCCGGCAAGGTGAGAATATTTATTATGTTCGCTTGTTTGAACCGACGCCGCTCCAGTGTCACATAATGCGACAGTATACCTAATTCATCTGCCTCGGTCAAATCACTGATTTGTCAAATGTATGCCTGATTAACATAATTATGTATTGCAGTTTCATTTTTTAAATAAGTATTATTTTTTAAATAAGTATTAAAATACTTATTCGTATCAGCTTTACAGCTTGTCACTCTAACTGTTGCTGTTGATATGAAATCTACTGGCACGAGACGACCAGGGTGAAGATAGTTACTGATTTCGGCTGTTTCCTGATTCGGTCATTTACTGATTCAAAACCGGGGGGGTGTGGGGGGGGGGGGGGGGGGGGGGGGGTTAGCCCTGAAAACTTGTGCTCTAAAATCGACGTAAAGGCTAAAAGTAGCGCAGCGAATCGCTTACGTACAAATGCTGCTAACTTAATTTTTAAACCTTATATGTATTGTTACCTACAAACTTTACGCATTTAATCGTAGTCTGTTCGATTTTTCAAGCATTTACTGATTCATTGGGTGGTCTGAATTGCAGTTCATGTCGTAAATGTTAAATGTCTTTCGCCACGTTATCGTTTACTTAATTACGTCAGTGTCTTCTTGTGTTACCTGGGTCATTGAACCATAACAAAACACACAGAAGTAGGTGAATATCCACAGGCAGCCCAATCTCATGATTTGTGCCTTTTACGCTTACAAATATCGCTTGAATAGTTCATATATTACAAATCCTTCCAAAACATGTATGTTAGACAAATAAATACACGACTTCACCCTACAATGTTTCAGTTGTGGTTATTCGTACCTCTGAGCTCTTCTAGGGTCGTTTACGCTGTTTTTTTTCGAACCTCTTTCCCTCACCTCTTAATAAAAGGAAAAGGCTGGAGACAACCGACAAATATACGATGCATAACCTGTAAAGGTTGCCATGAAAATCACACTTCGCTCACTCCAAATAATTCGAAACTACGGTAGACCATAGAATGATAAATGAACTCATACCAACCCGAATTTTAAGATCCAGCGATACCACATTCTGGAGAAATCGAACAATTTGTCGCCCATTTCCAAGTCCTTCGAGGTTGGCAGCCAACGAAATTTCCGGTTAGGACCAACCGTCAAATAGCCTCGATGTAGCCTCGGTCTATTTCTCCAGAATGTGGTATCGCTGGATCTTAAAATTCGGGTTGGGATGAGTTCATTTATCATTATATGGCCTACCGTAGTTTCGAGTTATTTGGAGTGAGCGAAGTGTGATTTTCGTGGCAAAGATTACAGGTTATGCATCGTATATTTGTCGGTTATCTCCAGCTTATTATAGCGTCGTTCCCCCGTCCAAAACCTCGAAGGACTTGGAAATGGGTGACAAATTGTTCGATTTCTCCAGAAAGTTGTATCGCTGGATCTTAAAATTCGGGTTGGGATGAGTTCATTTATCATTCTATGGCCTACCGTAGTTTCGAGTTATTTGGAGTGACCGAAGTGTGATTTTCGTGGCAAAGTTTACAGGTTATATGCATCGTATATTTGTCGGTTGTCTCCAGCCTTTTCCTTTTATTAGGAGGTGAGGGAAAGAGGTTCGGAAAAAACAGCGGAAACGACCCTAGAAGAGCTCAGAGGTATATATGAATAACCACAACTGAAACATTGTAGGGTGAATTAAGTCGTGTATTTATTTGTCTAACATACATGTTTTGGAAGGATTTATAATATGAACTATTCAAGCGATATTTGTAAGCGTATAAATACACAAATCATGAGATTGGGCTGCCTGTGGAACATCGTGCGTATTTTAGGTCATTTCCTGATTCGAGACTTCACAGTTCAAAGCCCTGATTCAACCGACAAGTTAAAATAAACTCCAACTGATTTTAAACTGCTTCTACGTTATTGTTTTAACCTATCAGTAAGCACTATACTGCTCTGAAAGCATTACGGTGAATCACAGGCAGCCCAAGCTCAAGTTACGAAATATATAAACTTAGTATATTAGGGTTCAGTATGGGAGCGTAACGAACTCCGTTTACTAACTGTAATTTTTTTTGAATAAAAATGACTTACCTTGCCACTGTGATGTTTTCTGTCATGTTTCTCTCCTTGTTGGGTGGTTTTAAGCTGATTTTAGTGGCAAGGTAAGTCATTTTTATTCAAAACATTTACAGTATTTCTGGCTAGTAAACGGAGTTCGTTACGCTCGACCCATACAAACCCTTATAAAGTTATATTTTCGTAACTTGAGCCAGCCTGTGGGTGAATATCGTGCGTATTTTTGGCCATTTCCTGATTCGAGGCTTAATTTACAATACAAAGCTTGAAGGGCACAAGTCCTGATTCAACCGGCAATTTAAATGCTCGCTGAACATTCCCTCTTTCCCTTTCGCATCCTGCCTTTCCGTGGATCATTGCTGAACGACACGCAAAGAAAACTGAAGCGTTGATTTGATACGAAAACTTAACTATTTACACGAACTTCTCATATTTATAGAAGTTAATTTACTAAATAGTTAGGTTTTCGTATCAAATCAACGCTTTTCTTTGCGTGTCGTTCAGCTGCAATGATCCACGGAAAGGCAGGGATGCGATAGGGGAAGAGGGAATGTTCAGCGAGCATTTAAAATGCCGGTTGAATCAGGACTTGTGCCCCTCCAGCTTTGTATTGTGAAGTCTCGAATCAGGAAATGACCTAAATACGCACGATATTCACCGTAATGCTTTCAGAGCAGTATAGTGCTTACTAATAGGTTAAAACAATAATGTAGAAGCAGTTTAAAGTTAGTTGGAGTTTATTTTAACTCAGTTGCCGGTTGAATCAGAAATTCTCCCTCATGCTTTGTACTGTGCAGTCTCGAATCAGGAAATGACTTAAAACTCGGAGGGGGGGGGGGGGGGTACTCCCATATATGGACTATACGGGGATGATCCGCTGGACAGGGTATGGTTTTTCGAGTTTCTGATCTTAGACAGGGTATCCATTTTCACTTCGACAGGGTATGGTATTTATCTAGTGCCGTTATTTACTGGAAGATATATCGCAGAGTTATACAAGGTTAGATACCAATGTGATGATATTTAGGTAAATCATCTTCACATTTAGCCTTTACGTCGATTTTATAGCACAATTGAAGTTTTCAGGACTAACACCCCCCCGGTTTTGAATCAGTAAATGCCCGAATCAGGATACAGCCCAATCAGGAAATGCGAATCAGTAACTAGCCGAGTTCACCCTGGTCACGAGACGTTATAAAATTGTTAGGCCATTTCCGCAGTTTTATTGATCTAGCTAGCTTGCGGATTCTTGGAAAAGGTGTGCAGTTTTAGCCATGTCAGTCAACAGCTCTGAGCATCGAATGCCTTGTTAAATTTGGTTTGACATATTCGATTTAGCATTTCTGCATTATTCAAAGCCTGTCGCATCAATAAGTAGATCGAAGGAATACTTAAATAGATACTTCAGTGAGAGTCGAGTCTTCGAACGACAGATTCTACACACATTATTTTAACTATTGACATTGAAAGTTCGCAAATTTGTATCTACTTACCTTCTCTTTCAGTCACTTTTGACAGACTTTAGCGTCCTGTCTCTACGATCTAGCAGCCGTAAACTTACGTCCATCTTACCCGGAACAACACAAGCAACCAAAGTAAAAATATTCCACAAGCCCAAAGTATTCAGGGGTCAAGTGGATTCGCTTAATGATTGGCTGAGTAGATACAATAAATTCCTATGAAGAATCGGCATATGTTAGCATACTGACTTGTTTTGTGTATCAGTGAACACAACCCTCTCTGCGCAATATACGAAGGAACACAGAAAAGTTGAAGTATTAATTAAATTCTCTATCAATTCCAAACCTGTTCATCATGTCTGTCAGCTTTAAACATTGAAGGCTGCTGGTTTCCTTTTCGTCATGCTAGTATGTGTAATGAGAAACCTTGCAACTTTTAAAACTTCAGTATCTATTTTAAATTAAATTCGATGCAAAATAACTAAAGATAAGATTGAGGCATGATGACCTTTTCAGTTAGAAATCAAACACGATTTCTCATTGGTGTATAATTAACTTTCATATATGTCATAATTCTGAAAGTATGGTTTAGTTACTATTTCTAGATCTCTTATTTATAAATCGAAAGTGCAAGCAGGCTCCTGCCGAGTACAATGCTGTGACATCAGCCAATCAGAAAGCGAGCCCAAGAAAGAGTAGCTGATCATGATCTGTGACGACAAATACTCAGTGAATACTAATACGTTTGGCTTCTCGTGGACATATTTTCAGTCGACCGACTGAACTTTGGGAGTTTGCTGAGGATAACAGAGAAAGTTTCCGAATTGGAAGTTTGTGAAGGTAAGCCAGCATCGAAATACTTATCCAAGAAACATTTTAAGGCCACCGGGTTTCAATACTTTTCCGAGAATTAGCAAGTATTATCAAGTAACTATGCAGACGCCTGGAGTATTAGTTAAACTACAAGTTTCTGAATGCCCTGTTTTTCAACCTTTCGTTCTGACCTAGCGATCAGCTCAGTGGATATGGAATAAAGCAATAGTATACACTAATCAGAGAAAGCATTCCGATCGATAGTAAGCGACATTGGAGTGCCGACTGAATCTCGATGGATTCTCTCCGCACCGGGTCCTGACTCCTTCGCCGCCGCTATTCGTTGCGTGACGACACAAATAACGGCTGCTCAGAAGAATACCTGACTGTTCCAGTGAAAACAATCCTAGTATCTGGTTCTTGATTTTACCAAGATCTATAGCGATACTTCGTGTTGATAAATATTGCCATTGTTATGCTAATGCTCAGAACCATGATTTCAAAAGGCCGCTTTGTGTCAGCAACCAATAGATTGCTGACACATTAATGTGGCAGTAAGTATCGCTATATATACCGGAAGGAGGAGGGGTTACGGATTATAGTAACATGGCGATATCTGCGATGTCACGATAATTCATGCTATTCTAAAGTTAGCCTCAGTAAGTCTTCGTTTGGACCATAAGGGAATTTTAACATGATAGATTTCACATCAAAGATGGAGCCCCGAGTTTATTCTTTTGTTTTACCGCTCAACTTTCACACCATGAAAAGTTTGAGCGTGATGGACGTACCAAACTTTTTATTGTATCG